>BQNB010058209.1:0-37860 GCA_026074375.1 Tanacetum coccineum
CGTCCTTTGTGTGAAAGATGCACCCTACATCACATAGGTCCTTGTACTGTCAAGTGTCGGACTTGCAACAAGATAGGACATCTGACCAAGAACTGCAAAAACAAAAGATCAACCACTGGAAACAACCAACAAACAATATCCGTAACCTGTAATGCCTGTGGAAAGAAAGGACATTATGCGAATCAGTGCTCAAAAGCAAACAACAAGGCCATAGGAAAACATACTTAGGGATGAGCTTAACTTTGTTCACTTTAGGATTTCTACCCTAAAAACCACTCTCAAGGATATTCAACTCTCATCAGAATCTTCTTCAATCTAAAAACCCTAATCATCAATCCTCGTCGTTTGTTACTTTTATCCTACTACAAGATACTTAGCATAAGTATCAACTCTTTTTCATATGTAAAGTTCGTATGTAAAGTTAGCCATGAAATAATAAAGTGATGATTCCGTTACATCTTGTTATCTGATGATATCAAAACTTAACATCATTTGTCAAATTCTACTAATTCTATTATGTTCAAACTCTGAATACTCTCCTCATGCCTTTGCAACATAAATTTTCATCCTCGATTATATGGGCGTCATTACAATCAACATCTCAATATTATCTAACCATTCATGATCATATCATTTTCTACACATTACCATATCGTATTTTTATGCTTTGGTAAGACGATTTATGATCATCTTATTGAAATGAATTAGGTCACTTCTTCATTTGAATAAGGAAATTATAAATCTCTAGGCTTAAGTATATAACATACGTACAAACAAGTTTCTTTCAATCCGTTTGTACAAACAATTCCTTAATCATTATCATTATTACCTTCATCATCTGTTCATTTCAAAATCTGTATCTCACGTGATTAGCAACTCTCTTACAAATTCATAATCATTCCTTGACATTACTCATTCCATGATCTCCGTATTCTAAAATTTTCTGTTATATTCTGCAACATAATAACAAGGAAACACATAAGAATCTATACAATGTCAAATGATTTCAATACCACTAGGTATGAAAACTTTGACAAAGACTTGTGATAGCATTCTTATTCGATGTTGACTTTTAAAGGTTAATAAATAACGATTCTTTACGATCACAGTAGCACAGCAGAAGCATGGTAGGCCCATAACTAACAAGTTTCGTAAATCAAAATATTTCATCCACCCAGGTTCTATCAGGATCTGAAGAAATTCTATTGGCTGTCATCAAGAGGTGTAGTCTTGAAAATAAGTAGACATGTGAAAGGAGGTAATTATAATTATGGTGTACAGCATAATTATAAATGCATCACACACGTGGACTTATAACCTTGATTAACCTAACATAAAAATCAAATTCATGCCTAGTACCTACATCTATTCACTATAACTTTCAATTAAATCTCGGGACGAGATTTCTGTAAGGGGTAGAGACTATAACAACCCAAGAATTTTCATCAACCTATTTTACTATGATCACAATTATATGAGGAAATTTTTCGCTTTATTACATTACTTGCATTGTCAATATCTCATTAAGCAAGGTAACTTGCATAACTAAAGTAGACAAGCTCACGCAACCTATCTATGGCCATCCTGTCTTCATATATGTCAAGCAAACATCACAATATGTCAAGTCAATATCATCATATCCTTATTACAAAGTACATTATTCCTATAATGTACCATTCGCAACGTTATATCAAAACGGGCTTTAAACCGTTATCGTATACCTCTAAACCCTAATTCCATGAAGGGTTAATATCTAAAGTGAATGTACAAGCTACTAAAGCATATATACAAGTAATATAACATTTCAATTGAAATATAAACTCCCTCCAAGTCAAGTACAAGTTTTAAAAGCACAATGTACAATTCATTAAGCATGATCTCTAAAATAGCCGTTTTACCTCCGTTTTCATTCTAATTTCTTCACCACCACTTTTGTACAAGCTAATACACTCAATATACAATGTGTAAACCCTAATTATTCTATTCATAAACTTTAATACACATTTTTACACTCACAACCCTAATACAAAAGTCAGAAACCCTAACCTGAGCAAAATACTAAACCATGACTCGTTTCTTCATTTTTATCCATTGTAAACCTAAACCAATACTTAAATAAGTTTTAATAACATAAATTACAACATTCTCAATCACTTTCCATCATCATTTCACCATATTAACAACAATGTACAAGAAATAAAACTAGAAAACGCTAATTGTGCCCTAATTGTAACGTTTGACCCGTTTACTCATTTGCTACCCATTTTAACCCAAACCACCTATCAACTTTTGATTATAATCCTTAATATAAGTCTTAGGATCAGTAACCTATCATTCCTAATCAAGTATACAAGAAATCCAAGCTTAAAAACCCTAAATGAGCCCTAGTGAACCCGAAATACAAAACCCTTGCAAAATGACCCATTTTAACTAATTTTCTTGCAACTAAGCACCTCAATGACAAACACCTTACCTCCCTAGCTGCTTAAAATCACCTCTCATTAAAATATCTTCATCCTTTATTTTATAAAATTCATCACATGCATCCTTGTTTCTCCATTCTAGCCACGGCATGCAAAGAAGAAAACAACACATCAAAGCTAGTTTCTAGCTTAACAAACACATCTACTAGACCCTCCTTATCATCCTCTAGGTCTCTTATGTGTCCTAACAAGATCATACAAGTTCCTTGAAGCTTAAGGTCATTCGCCTATAAATAGAACCCTAAACTCTTCATTTTTCTTCATCCCCCACTTCCTCCTCTATAACCCTTACATAGAAGCAATACTTTGCTCTAATAGATCCTAAGAGGTCTTAAGAAGGCCAAGTACAGAAAGGAAAGCAAAACAAACCAATAAATGAAGCACGTGAAGTCGTTAACTAGGCGGTACGAATCTAAAAGTCCCGATTCGACCCTTTCTAAGCTATAAGCTCAAGACCCAAGGTTCTCAAAGCTTATATTCTGTATTCATACCTGATATAAAGTTTCATAAATTATCATGCAAAAAACAAAAAATAAAGCTTTGAACTCAAAAAGCCTATGGTTATACCTTTTTATCCAAAACCGTATCACCCAAACCCTATTTCAGTTTTATGCTTAATCAATAAGTAGTCTTGTAAAATATTGTTATAATCTATCCCATTAAGCTTAAATAACATTAAAATAAGTTCTTTGATAAGTCATGAAAGAATTTGAGCTTAAAACCTGCGCGTTTTCATTTTAAAACCCTAATATGACCCGTTTTGCATCCTTAGCTTAACGAATCGTTAATTTAAACTTGTGTTGTGTTAAATCTTCATATTTTAGTTTATTATAACTTATAAATGTCTATTGAAATGTTAAAATAGCTTTCATGTCAATTTGGACATGTTTTGTAAAAATTATCCATGCAAGGGGTATATATCATAACTTTCAGAAACTATAACTAGGAGGACTAAAAGTGTCATTTTATCAAAATTATAACTACAAGGGTCTATTATGTCACTTTTCAATGTTTTCAAGGTTTACTGGTATTCTTGTTAACAACTTAAAAAAAAAAAAAAAAGGGACAAAGTCCCGTAAAAAGTGCATCACACTCCAAGGTATATTCCTGCCACTCTTCAAACTCAAGGGTCTAAAATGTAACATTTTGAAAAAGTATAAAAACACATTCAAAACATTACAAGACATAACTTTAATTAACGCTTGACGTGCTTAACATTTCCAGATATTAAATAAAATGCTTAAAACCGCTTATGTTATAACTATTATATCATTCATCATCGATGTGCTTTCAAAAATCATGTCCCGGATTCATATCATACCACAATACTAGGGAGCTTCATATTAAGGAGTTTCATCTTGGTATTACGTTCTGACTGAGTTGTTGGGTTTACGATTTAAAGTGCCCTAGCTCCTCAAACGTTTACTGAATGACTTCTGAATTATGATGGCCCGAACGGTGTTATGATAATTTTTATATCAAAACCAACATCGATGTAAAATCTCACATATTCAATCAAACTAAGACTTGCCATATTACCCCAGGTTGCCCGTGACGAAGCCGTTACTTTCATTTCATATACATTTGCTATCAATTTCCCTATAACCGTTCAGGTGAGTTCATAGCCTCGCATTTCAATCTTTTTATAAACCCGCGAGGGGGATACATGCTATAAACATGAATGCAATTATTTCTGTATGCTATTTCAATTTACTATAAGCGCGAATGATGTGAATAAATCTATTTGGGCTGGACTCCCCGTTGGTGTACCCAGTTACGAGTAACCAATTGCACATCATTAGAAATCACGCGGGTATTTTGGCAAAGGTACCCCGTAGGGGCTATAAACGTATCACCATACCCACTAAGGCTTTCGATTCATGAGCAATGGCAACAATGAAATATGTTTTTTAATACTGGTGTAATCAACGTAACCCAAATATCGCATTTGCATTCAATTATATACTTAAACCTATTGGATTTTCAACGCAACCTTTGTGTTGACTTTTAACATGGTTTTATCTCAGTGTAACTAATTGCACGGAGTGACGAGGACATGAAGATGGAAAAACCGTTATCAATTCAACCCTTTATTGTATAGATTTTGGGAACCTCTTGTTTGTAAAAACTCTGAATAAATAATGAATTATAAATTATTTTCAAACACGACTCTTTTTGATTCGTTTTCTATGATTATGACTGTTGTACCTTGAAGTAATACCCCAGATTAGCTTCAACTGCTATCTATAAAAATGGGGTAGTTACTACATCATTGCAAAGTACGATTTTCAAATGAACTCTCTCAAATAGATAATGTAGAGTACGTATATTAACTTAAGAATTAACCTGTTAAGTATATGACAAATATGTGATAATAAGTGTAGTATAACTTTCTCTGAACATGATATGAAATTAGTAAAGGATGGTAAGGACATAGCAGAAGTATTAGAAAAAAAGGCTATATGGTGACGAAATTAGGAAAATGAGCCTAAAGACAAATTTGGTCTAGCAACAGATTTGATAAAAACTCCACATAGTGGCATAGGAGAATAGTCACGCAAATATACGTCTCATTCAAACGTTAGCATCTAAGGAATTAAGTTAGAAACTTACTAATGCTTAAGTTTTTGAATCAACACTTATGTGATGCTTCAAAATTAGAAAGCAACTCATGCTAGACATGGATGCTAAGAATATAGTCCAATAACTAGACAGCTTAGAACTACCCTTCATATGGATCTCTTCGGTCCATCCGCCGTACGAGTTATGAAGGAAACCGCTACACCTTAGTCATAGTAGATGACTACTCTAGGTATACTTAGACTATATTTTTTAAGGACAAAATCAAAGATTTCGATCAATTCAAAATATTTAGTAAGAAAATTCAAAACCAATTAGTATGTACAATAGTGTCAATAATAGCCGACACGTAGGGAATTTTATAATGAAGTGCAATTTTGGAGATTTTGTAATGCAAATGTATTACACATAACGTCCAGCCCACTCACTCTCTCCAAACAAATGCTAGTTGAAAGGAAAAATAGGACACTTCAATAAATGAGTAGGACTATGTTGAATGAGCAATCATTACCACAAAAGTTTTGGTGAATGCTGTATACACTTTCTTCAAACACATTCTCAATCGAATCCTAATTATAGTCATCTTAGGAAAAACACTATACGAACTCTTAAGAGGTAGGAAACCTACGTTAGATTACTTTAGAGTGTTTGGAAGCAAGCGCTTCATTCTAAAGACTACCTTACAAAGTTTGACCTAAAGTCATACGAAGTTATCTTTTTTAGGCTTATTCTCATAATATTATAGCCTACATCATCCTAAACAAACCAAACCCCAAAAAAAAACTATGAAAGTCCCAAAGAATTCACTTAACGAGACATTTCGATGAAACTCCTCACCCTCTATTACAACACCCGCTTGGGTAGATGATGACTTAAATAAGAAGAAGCAATTAAGGTAACCGAAAGAAAAACTAGAAAATGACATTGTGGATGAAACTTTAGAGATTGACGAAATAGTTAATATTAAGGAATCTAGGAACCATCCATTAGAAAATGTCATAGGAAACCTTAACCAAAGAACCCTTAGATCACAAGCCCAAAACCAAAGTAACTTCTTTTGTTTTAAAATCAACAATATAACAAAGAATTTGAATGAAGCCTTAACGATGAGTTTGGATAGTCGCTTTGCAAGAAGATATCAATCAATTTCATTGCTAACGATGTTGGTGGAGATTAGTTTCCACAACCTAGAAAATGACAATTATAGGAACAAGTGTGTTTAGAAATAAGTAGATATGAAAGTATGTTTTCTCGAAAATAAGGCTAGGTTAGTTGCTCAAGGCTATAATCAACAAGAGGGCATCGATTATGATGAAACTTATGCCCCAGTTGCTAGACTTGAGTCAATTAGATACTATTAGCTTATGCTAGCGCTTAGACTTAAACTATTCCAAATGGATGTAAAAAGTGCATTCTTGAATGGTTTTATCAATGAGGAGGTATACGTGGCACAACCTCCAGGATTCATTGACTTTAAAAACCGATCATGTTTATAAACTAAAGAAAGCTTTATATGGTCTTAAACAAGCACCCAAAGCTTGGTATGAATAGATCAAAAGCTTTCCGTTATTAAAACAAGAATATAAAGATGCGAATGGAATAATAAAACTCTTTTTACTAAGAAGAGATGTTTCAAACCTCATCATCGATCAAAAATATTTATGACATCATATTCGGTTCGACTTATCAAGACATGTGTGATAATTTGCCAAAAACATGCAAGACGAGTTCGAGATGATCAATGGGTGAACTTAACTTCATCCTTGGACCTCCAAATAAAACAATTGGAAGATGGTATTTTCTTTAACAAATCTAAATATATTAAAGAAATGCTTAAGAAATTTGCTTCTAGAAGAATCTAAACCATACACACAAAAGACTAAGAATGTGACACGGTAGAATAGTACAAGTATCGAGGCATCATAGAATAGTAGCACGTTGACTGTTATGACTAAGCAACATAAGTCTAGGCCCGATATCATGTTAGTGTCTGGCCTTAGTCCCGCTTCCAAGAGGCTCCCAAAACCTCTCCACCTAAAGCATTTAAATGTATCTTCCGATCATTAAAGGCACCTATGCACTTAAGATTATGTAGTCCAAGGGGGACCGGCATAGAAACAGTAGTATATGTCGACTCTAATCATGCGGGAGATTATGTGGATCCGAAGAGCACCTATCGGTAATTTGTAACGTTCCGTAGGATGGTTGGCTGACATCCTTGATTCCTCGAAGAAACAAACCGCTCTTGCTATATCCACTACCAAAGCCGAATACGTAAGCGCCGAAAAGGCATGTCAACAAGCACTATGGATGAAACAAGATCTTATCGACTACGACGTTCGAATCGACGACGTCCCGATCATGTGTGACAATAAAGGCGCGATTGACCTTAGCAAAAACCCGGTGCAACATTCTTGAACCAAACACATCGAAATTCGTCACCACTTTTCTTTATGAAATGACCAGGAACGGACATATCCTATCAAAAAGTATCGTCCGTCAACAACATCGCCAACATTCTTACGAAACCCTTTAAACGTGAATCGTTTAACTATATACGTCTTGTTTAGGAATGATGGAACACATTCCATAAATCATACTAGTCCGCCTCTCTTCTTCTTCTCAATATCTAGTCCGTGTATCATCCCGTGTCTTTGAAAACCTTGAATACTACCATCCGAATACTTAACATTTTATAATTCGCGAAATTACATTAAAATGTCACTATTCTTCGTAAAATTTTCGTCAAAAACTAAGTTCAAAACCCCTCACTAAGGGCGGCCCCCATAGCCTTGGCAGCCCCCCAATATATTTGGGACCGCCAAGACAATACGGGACTGCCATCAGCAGACTCCCATATCTTACACTTAACTAAAAAATTTCAATTCACAAAACCAAACACCCCCTTTACCTGCTGTAAGTGACGAAAACGAACACAACATCCTAAAAACTCAAAATCAACCACTAAAACTATAATTGAAGATCAAATCAACATATATAATCACTCACAACATCTTAAAGATCGTCAATTGTAAGTCATTTCATCTATTTTCTTTCAATTTGAGTCTAGGGTTCATGATGAACACTAAAATTGAAATTGGGAAATTTTCATTTTTCTTTCAATTTTGTACAATTAAGAGTACTAGGATACAATGTATAACTAATATGCTTCCCATAGACATAGGATTTGCATACATTAGTGAATTTGTTTGAAAATTGTTTTCGAACAAAAACCCTAATTACAATTCAAATCACTCACACTAGGAACATAATAAAATTAATGTCATGCATCGATAATAAACCTTAAAAACGTTTTTCAAACACATGCATAATGACCTCATAAACAAAGGTTGAGATAAATAATTCATATGTATTTTTTGACATGTTTGGATGATTAAAGGTGCGTTTGGATTAATTCTTAAGATTTTAAATTTTCTCTAGATCGAGTTAATCGTTACTCCACATTTGTTACACTTAGGCACACACTAGACACCTACTTCAATGAGACAACCTTACTAAAGTGTGCATTTTTTTAAATTAGGTGAAATTACTTAGAAGAAGAACATATATACAAATCATACGATTCTACAATCTCAAATGAATAATATCTCCTAAAATTAAACCCATCATCAAAAACCTCGAGTGTAGACCAATTCAAGAATGTCGTGCTACAGTATCTCTAAGTCTACAAAATAATTATAATATTAAAATCATGTTTCAAACTATCAAACTTTTGAGTTTATACGAACTTCACGAAGGGATTTGTCCAAGATTTCTGCTCGAATTTTATTCTTCAATATAAATTACTAGATAAAGTGATCAAAATATCTTTTTAAAATTCTAGGCATTAAAAAGAACATTTAAACTCTTACTCGAGTCATTTGCCTCAATTCTTTTCATTCAATGTGAAGGAGAATATTCCTATTCTGAAGATTCATCTCTTGAGTCATTAAGAATCAATCAGGAATCAAATATACCTTACAAAACACACATTCCAACACCAAATGAAATTATTTAATCAATCACAACAACTGGACAAACCATATTCCCAAACAAAATTCTCAAAGAAGAACTTCGCTGACATGAAATCTTGGTAATGAAAATCATACAAAGATAATGACCTTTTGCCTCAAATGGCATCAAATTTAGCTTCCACATCATCATGTCACATGATGTATTGCATTCAAACACGTACTCCCTTCAACTTCGCTTATTTCCTAACCAAACGAGTTAAAAGGATTAAAAATCAACCAAACTCTTCAATGCCGTATGGAATGATTTTATATCGTCTATATGATCACCTCATCAAAATTAATCCTCATCTGCAAAAATCAAAATATATATCATATTGGCCATCAAAGAAACCTTGGATTTATCCCACTCATCTTTACGCAATTATCTCCATATCCTCTGAAGAAGTTTCAAGCAATGACTCGAATTCTATTTGAGATACTTCTATTAAGTATTATTGCTAGAAATACGTACTATTATTGTTGTATAATAACCTCTATCTTACTTATTCTAGTACGTGTATAACTTATCTTTGTCACTAATATTTCATGCTTGCTATATGATACTCTATGGACATTTATGTCATCTCTATGTCTCTACTTGGGCCTATTGTATGAGTTTTTTCTTTATTAGCTAGACTATATAATTCTTGAAAAGATGGAAATGCCACAATTATCCTTCCAACCCATTTGGGTCATTCTGAAAACAAAACAAATTAACATTTGAAAAATTTTGTAAGTCCTAGAGAACGGACCCTAAAAAATCAAGGCGGCCCCCTAATATAGTAATGGGAAAAACCCCGCCCCCTTTTTTTAGGTGTTTGCGGGACCGCCAGCAGAAATAACATAAACTCTCCTATCTCCTTTTTTGCAACTTTGACCTATTCTACTTAACATCCAGCCAACTTCCTTTCTAAACAAAACACTTCTTAGAATCTTCATTCTCCAATACCATGCCTTTCTCAAAATTCCTTTATAAATGAACATCATTCTTCTTCATCTCAATCACATCTTCACTTCTAAATCCTTCACCTCTCTTCAAGTTCTCAATGTCATCATCTAGCAAATCCCCTCGTGACTACTCACAAAAATACCAAAGGGTCATTCTCGAACCATGGAGACCAAGTCATGGTCTTCCTCCCTCACCACCTTCTACCCCTTCTCCTCCACCAACTAAGACTACTCCCACCTCTCCTATCTCAAATAACTCTCTCTCATACTCTTCACCTTTACAAAAATCATCTCAAAACCTAAATGAAATTCATCACCTATCAAATTTGCTTGACATAAATCTTCAACAAACAACTGAAGCAACAAATCCTTCACCTCCTACCTCACCATATATCCCTTTACCTTCTTTAGATCAAGTCAACTTTCATTCAGAATTTTGTCATTGTTGCTTAGATACCCGAAAGCTATTTGATACATTGAATGATGACCTTAATCGTATCAAATCTCTCATCGTTGGTCCTTCCACTCAATTTCCATCCTCTATAACAACCTCCTCACCATAATTAAGAAATCTCAAAAACTCAAGTTCACCTAATAATAAACGACCCATCTTTTGATTATGGCATCTTCTACTCTTTAATAATCAACTAGTGTAGATCTATGCCTTATTATGTCTTTATGATTATCTACTTTCTATTGTAATGATTCATACAAATGTTGTATGAATTTGTCTTAGCCCTTATTAAGATCTAGTTTTATTTTATGATTGTATGAATGTATTAGTTGCATTTTCTATTGTATGAATTTCTTGATGGTTGAATGAAACTCTCTTTTAGGTGACTTAAAAATAATGTGTTGCTTTAAAATATATTTGTAGCAAAACAATTTTCGTTATGATCGATCCTTGTGCCCGCCCGAACAAGGGTGGAGTCCTTGATAATCATGATTTCTTTCTTCCTACAAAACAAACTCTACGATCATACCTTATTGAATTAGAAAAAACGGGGGAGAAAGGTACGAAACTCATATAATAATGTTAACTATTAATTTTATACAAAATGAAGGTTATATCTTGTCATCAAGCAAAGAAGGTAGAAGATTGTTAATACAAATAATAGTCTAAAAACGTTATTTATATTTTTCGACCACTCAGCATTTTGATAATAACAAAAGAAAAAAAACGTTTATGATAAAAATAAACGTTTACAAATTATTAATCATAAAATTCCATTTCTAAGATTAGTAATCACTTAAGGTATGTACAAACAAATCATTAAGCATGATTAGTGATTAAGAAAATAATTTTTACTCTATCAATTACAATTTTACTAAAGATTTATTCACAACATTAATTAAACAAATATTTTTCTAATTAAAATAAAGTTTTATTAAAAACTTAAAATTTGAGATTCAAATTTCCCCCCTAAAATGGAAGCTTCTATACGAGATACAACCTTCCGCACAAAAAGACAAAAGAGGGAGCAGAGTCTACTAGCGACCTCCTTATAGGCCTGACGCCCACTTATATATATGGTACCATCAAGACCGACGCCAGTTACCGTTTATATTCCTGCTGGATCAATTACTTGAATCCATCCTAGCTGAAATCCAGTGAGGGGCGGAAACCTCTGATTTGGGCCCCAAAACGAATTTTTTTCACACTTCTTCTTTATCTCTCAAAAAAACCCTCCTTTGTCTTACTAAATAATCTTGGTATCACTAACATATCTTGATCTTGTTTCAAGTGATCTAATCTATTTTTCTCATCTCTTCCCTCTCATTCAAGTGCAAGAGAAGAACACTCGTATTCGTCAAGAAATGAAGTGTTAATTAGTGATCTCTCCTCCTTTCTTCTAAGCATCACATCTCTATATTAATTATCTTGGATTAATTTGAGTAATTCGATATTTGTGTAAATCCGATAGTGTAGATCTAGTGATTGTGTATTGATTGTGAAGTGGTAGATTGGTTCTAGCTAAGATTAGGACTCGACATTTAGCTTAGTGTCGGAAAATAACGTAAGCGACGTGTAAACGGTTTTCTCCGCCTGAAGGGAGCTTGTTGACATAGTGAAATCTCGAGTAGGATACTCGGGGAGTGGATTAGGGCGAAGAAGAGCTTCGTAGCCGAACCACTATAAATCTTGGCGTCTTGGTTTGATTGTTCTTTTCCTTATCTCTTCATATCATTGTCATTGTTATTTAGCTTTAGTTTAAGATTGTTATATTGTTTGTTCATATTATGAATTGGTTAAACATACAACTCGAATCTACATATTTTGTAAGCAAAGTTTTTAAAACAAAATGAACCTGTAAACTATTCAACCCCCCTTCTAGTTTCCACAATTGGTATCAGGAGCCAAGGTCACTCAAGATTTTTAAAATATATTATATTTTAAAGCTTGGATCGATCTATGGATTCCGACAAATATCTAGATGGGCAATCTATACAAAGACCACCATTTTTTGAAAGCGATAGTTTTATTTATTGGAAAAATAGATTTGAGACATATGTTAAATCAAAAGATCTAGATCTTTGGCATGTTATTACCAACGGTGATTTTCAACCCATTCAACAAAATCCGAAAACCAAATTAGATGAGGTTATCCCTTTTGAAAAACAAAGCGATGATCTTAAAAAGAGACTCACGAAAAATAATGAAGCGAAAATGGTTATTTATAATGCTTTGCCTAGAAAAGAATATGAAAGAATTTTCATGTGTAATACGGAAAAAGAAATTTGGAAAACATTGTTAATCACCCACCAAGGTAATAGTCAAGTCAAAGATAATAAGATCGACCTTTTGGTTCAACAATATGAACAATTCGTCATTTCCGAAGACGAATCTATAGATAGTGCTTTTGCTAGATTTAATACTATTATTACTAGTCTAAAAGCTCTTGATGAAGGTTATTCTAGCAAGAACTATGTTAGGAAATTTCTTAGGGCTCTACATCCTAAATGGAGAGCAAAGGTCACGGCAAAGACTATGTGGAATCTAGTCTATGATACTAAGAAGAATAAGCAATAAAACAGTAACAAACAAGATTGTATAATACCAAACTTTAAGCCTCAATATATTGATACGAACACTCTTGATAGTGTTAGGGTTATACAAAACCTTGAAGCTATAACAAAATGATTTCTAGATGATATGAAGATGAGATATATATAAACTAGATGCCTTAGGGTCTCCTTTTATACACCAAGGAACCCTAATGGGCTTACAACGCATAACCTGCCTCTATCATAGCTTGAGTATTATCCTATGAAATTAAGTTATCCTCTTCTTCTCTTTGTCTTGCAACCCTTTCTTCTTCTTCATATTCAGCTTGCATCCGAGCTTCCAATCTTCGAGCAACTTCCTCATCAAATGCAATTTGATCTTTTCCTTTCACTTTCACTGGTTTCTCAGGCTTCTGCATGATACCTTTTCCTTTATCTTTAGGATCAAGTTGTTGTTGAGGTGGTACTATTGGTCTTGTAACAGTTTCACTAGCTTCTTTCATAATCACTCCTCTTGTTGGTCTTATAGTAGTTTCACTGGATACTCCTTTCTCCTTTGATTTTTCTTTTGATTTCACACTTCTCATTTTCATAAGGGTTTGAGCAATTGTGAGATCTTCATCTTCAATAAGAATTGTTATTATTGGAGGAGTACTTGGTTTAGCAGTACTAACAGATACACCAGCAGTAGTAACTGGTGCACTCCCCTAAGTCTCTGCATCCTCTTGAAACCATGAAATCTCTTCATCTTGATCAATTCCATTCCTCCCTTGTTTGGATGCATCCTCCTGAGCACCCAAACCCTTTTCAGCAGAAGACTCTATCCTGACTTTGAATAACCTCCTCTTGAGTTGTAGAGTTCTTGCCTTTTTCTTCTTTTCCAACTTCTTGACTCTCTTCTTTAGATTAGTAATTTCCAAATTCTGAGTAGTCTTGATATTATCCAAGGCAAGAACCCTTTCAGACAATCTTGTACAAATTTTCATCAATTCATTTAGTTTCAAACTGTCCTCCACGCTTCCAAGTGTGTTAACTCTTGAGAGAGATGGATCATTAGACTGTTTAGACAACCTCTCAAACCTAGTTTGAGCAGGTCTGTCCCCTAATATGGTATCTTAGTGCCTAGGACCACTACCTAAACCAGTTCCCTGAGGAATAGGCTCATTAAGTGTTGCCATGGATTGGGTCCTAATTATGTTACCATTGTCCTGCTCTGCATCTAAGCTAACAGCACTAGTGGCAACCCTTTCCACATTGTCTCCCCTCTCCTGATGGACAGTCTCATCGGCTACAAGGGTAGTAGGTCCACTAGACTGAGATATCTCAGCGGCCTTTCTTTTGGTTTTCCTATGTTTGTGGGTATTTTTGGGGTGTGATGATGATGCAACAGTAGGGATTGGTACAACATGAGATGGTGAAGCAGTAGTAGGTGTGTGTTGGGGTTCAGAGGGTTGTCCTGAACCTTCACCCTCCACTGCTTGTGATGCCAGCATAGATGGAAACAATGGTGTAACTGTCCCTGAAAAATCTTTTCCTTGCCTTCTCATGTTTGCAAAAACCTTTTTAGTATGAGAAGGTGTATCATATTCATCACTAAAAACTGCTTCAAGATTTTAAATTTGATTGTTCAAAACAGTTGTAAAAACCTTGGATACATTAAAAACTTTTTAGAATTAGGATCCAAGTTTCTCAACATACCATCAAAAATCAATTTAGAAAAATTAAATTTTTGATTCTTAGCCAAACATATAACTGCTGATGCTATATTAGTACCAAATTCATTTCAAGCAGTTGATTTAGAACTTAAACATTATAAGATGGTATGAATGAGATACTTCCATTGAGGGGAAAAGAAAGATTTTTGAAAAGTAAGTTTTTCAGAAAGTTTTTCATATCCCATCAATTGAAGGTTTTCAAAAATCTCATTGTTTGTTAGACAAGTAATACCATCCTTATCATCAAAGTAAAGGTCTCTCCTCACAGATGATTTTGTTATTACTACAATCTTGCCATTAACTTTGGCATATATTTGTGTTTGATTATTGACTGTTTTGATCTTTGCAGTAGACAAAAACTACTCAATATAAGACACATAGATAGTTAGACTTACAGTTAAGGCATATCTGATAGGGCTAGCAGTCAGAAAGTCCACTATCTCATCAAAATCAGCATTCTCCATGGATTTTTCCAAGTAAGCAATCATGTTATGTGAATCAGCAAATTTTAGAGCCTCCATTGATGATAATTGTTGAAGTCGGTGATGAAATTGTGGTTGGGTTTGTAATTGAGAGAGTATTAGAAGGATTAATAACAAATATGGTGTGATCGTATGCGCTTAAATAGGTAATAAAGGAAACCTATACACGAAGTTTCCATTTTATAGTCAAAGAATACCCTCATCAGTTGTAACTCCAACGGTAACCTAGCAGTAGTAAGTAGCCTGGCAGCACTAACTTTTGCCTAGCAGTACTAACTTTCGCCCAACAGTACTAAGTAATGCCCAACAGCATTAACTTTTGAGTTACTAGTTTTAACCTTAATTTCGTTCCAAAAAGCATTTCCATCATCAATTTTGATTCTCATAAGATCTCTTTCTGTTTTTATTCTCACTTTATCTCTCAATTCTTTTTCTCACTGAATCACTCTGTCTGTTTTTGTTTCACAAATCTCTCTTTCTATTTTTGAACTCACTACATATCTCATTTCTTTTTGCTTACAATTCTCTCTGTCTGTTTTTGATTTCTCTTAATTCTTTTAAGCTCACTTTTTCTCTCTGTCTGTTTTTGCTTTCTCTCAATGCTCACAGTATTAATTATAACAACAAAACTAATTATACTTACCAGTAGTAAGTTAGGCCAACATCACTAACTTGAATTCCATCATTAGCTGCTGTTCCATTCCATTTCAAGCATTATTTATGCAAAATCCGCTGCATATTAACACAATTAACCTCCCCTCAATTAATACTTCAGAGGTTAAGCATTTATCACTTGCAATCATGATATAGAAATCTGCTAACATCAATGCTTTTGTGAGCAATCTGCAACTTCTGATCTGTATGAATCTTGATTCATTTGTATCAAGTTCTTTTCATTAGAATCTCTGATAAAGTGATGTCTAATTTCAATGTGCTTAGTCTTTGAGTGAAACACTGGATTCTTAACTATGCAGATGGTACTCTCATTATCAATGAAAAACTTGGTGTTCATAAAGTTATATCCATAATGAAGCAATTGTTTTGGATCCATAACACTTGTCCATAACAGTTTGATGCAACTACATATTATGCTTCAGCTGTAGAATTTGCAACCACAGTTTGCTTCTTGCATTGCCATGAAATCAGTCTTCTTCCAAGAAATTGACAACCTCCTGTTGTAGATTTCCTGTCTAAATTTTCACCAGCATAGTCACTATCAGTATAAGCTTCCAAGACAAATGGTGAGTCCTTAGGATACCAAAGGCCCAATTTAGGTTGACCTTTCAGGTATCTAAAGATTCTTTTCACAGCATGAAGATGTGAAACTTTAGGTGTGACTTGGAATCTTGCACATGCACATACATCAAACATAATATCAGGCCGGGTCTTTATTGGTTATTCGGAAACATCAAGAGGGTTTTGAATCTATAACAGACTGATACGGCTCAAATAATATATACGTAATATACTAAAGTATAAGAAATTCACTAATAATCCTTGAGGGCAAAGATTAAAAGTAAAAATTTACACAAAAATATCGTACGTTTAACCGGTAAGTATTCACCGGGTCGTTTATTCCCAAAGAATTATGAAATTGAAACTCCGTTTTTATTTAGACAATGATTTGAATTGGTTTCAAAGATTTTGAATTGATTATCTATTTCTATAATTAAAAACACATAAAACATTCAAAGTAAAACAATTAAGCACAAAAACGATAACGGGAATTAAAGAAATGCGACAATTAAAACCTAAATTAAAATTAAACCTAAAATGATTTTTTTTTCTACTTTTTCTAATCCTAATTATAAGAAAAAGCTAAGGAAATCCTAAACCAAGAGTGCTTAAAGTTAAAAACGAAGAAAACGAGAACGCGAATCAAATCCCGTTCTTTAGAAAATGAAATTCTTAAATTTTAACCCTACAAAAGTAAATTTAAATCACTAAATCCAAAATAAATAAATAAAATTTTATAAAAAAGAATTTTATTTTTTTTTATTATTTTTCTATTTTTTATAATTTTTTAAAGTTTTTAATAAAGAAAAATGATTTAAAATTACAAAATTAATCCTAAAAATTCTAAGAAAATTACTAAAAGTGGATAAAGGTAAGAATCAGTGTGTCTGGGAATCCCTGATAATTTTATAAAATTACTAACTAAAAATAAGCTAGTTCAGAAAGCCCTAAAAACTAGAAATAGGCCACGGCTTATTAAAGAAAATAGAAAATGAAAAAGTGTATAAGAGATTAATGTAGGACTATCTTGACAGATAGCCCTACTGGTGCTGGTGGTTAGTGTGTGTGGATTGTGGGACGAGTGTGTGTTAAAGGTTAGGTCGTGGGTTTGAATCTCATGGCCTAGCTTTTTGCATTTTTTTTATTTTTCAAATATTTTTACACACACTTATAGAACAGATGAAAATAAGCAAAACTTATAAAAGAAACTTTTTATAAAAGCTAGTAAATAAGCTAGAAAATAGCTTTAAAACAGACAGACAAGACTTAAAGGCTTTTTAACAAAACTCAAATAGCTTACAACTTGAATAAGCTAAAACTAGAACCTCACAAGCTAAAAATAACCTATAACTATTCTAATAAGCACATCTAAGCAAAAATTAAGCAGAAAAAGCAAGCCATAAGCTGAAACATTCAAATAAGCACTTATACTAAAACTGAATATCAAACAGACTTATGAGCAACTATGAGCTTAATTTTCAGCACTCAAACGGATCCTTATGACAAAATGGCTTGTACCATCTTAAACCTTGACCTATAAGATACTTGAAACAGCTTTTAAAAACTATTTTGAAAATCAAATGATCAAAGAAAAAACTACTTGAAAAAGGTAATGCAGGCAGTTTAAACTAATTTTTTTTTGGTTCAAATGGTTCAAATGGCCTTTGGCAGTTCTATCTTAAGTTAGAACTGCGTTGTGCCAAACACCCCTTTAAACTGTAGAAACCCATTTTTAGCTTATAGAAATTAGAATTAAGACTAGAAACTCAAATACCGGATAGTGCAGAGCTTTTAATAAACCTAATGATTAACTTTTAATAATCAAAAAAAGCAAAAATCACAAGCTAACTATCTATGCTTCTATTTTTGGATTTTTCAAACTGTTTTATAACTACAACTTGCAAACTGAATTTTAATCCAACAAACATTAAACAGCTATAATAAGCATGATTAAGCAGATCTAAACTATATTAAGCAAACAATAAGCATGTTTAAACTAAATAGAACAATATAGCTACAAAATTAAAATGACAGCAAGATATTAAGAGAAGGAAAAGAGAACAGTACCTCCACCTCAGCTAAACAGAGGTGAATGCTCACTTTAGAGCTTATAAAAGTAGCTTAAGCTTTTGGCTTAAGCTTAATCCAAATTCCTAGTCTAATCCTAACACTTGACCATCAAGTACTATTACCAGCTTGAATACCATAAGCAGCCATCCAATTCCATTATTATTCAAGCTTATTTGAGAGCTTTTATGTAGCTTATGAGTAATTTGAGCTTATGAAACAGTAAATAAGAGCTTATTCAAATCATTAGTGCAAATATGTAAGAGAAAAAACATAATTGACAAATGAATTTAAATGAAAACAACTTTTATAGATAAGATGAAATAAGTACAAACTTTTGAAAAGGAAATTACATTTATTAAAGACAATAATTTAAAAAAATTAAAAGTTTAAATAAAAAAAAGGGCCAATTAAGCTGAACTTACATGAAAAATAAGCTAAAATTAAACTACAAGCTACTATTAAAAACTACTCCTAGATATCTCTGTGAGTAAGTGAGCTCCTCTATTTATAGGGCAAGAGTGAAGGTTTTAGGCTCTTTTACACGCTCCTTGGTAGCTTTGATCCTGGCCCTTTGTTTCTAACTGAATCTTGATCTTGAATTGTAGCCGTAGGAGAAAGATAACACACAGAATAATATGAGGTAGGGCAGATTTCCACACTGCATCCTATTCATTGTAGGTAAGATTTCCTTCTTTTGCATTGAGTTTAGTGCAAATTTCCCTTTTAGGTGTGTTTGTTTGAAGTCAACGTGTAATTCCTTTGTCAGATGTAGCCAATCATGAGCTGTGATGATGTTTCTTTGCCAAGCTGGAGCATAGTACTCGAATCTTAGAGCCACGTAAGGTAATTGAATGGAAGTAGGATTTTTACCCATTAATTTTGACTTAGGGTTATTTGAGAAAACGATGAACAATAACAACGAATTTTCCCGCCCAATTATTTACCCTTTCTTATTCGTTGACTTGTTTGACTGCGTAAAAACGTGTTTGACTTTGGGCTTGTATACTAAGAAAAGGGAATTGGGCTTAGGGATTTGGTGTTGGGCTCAGGTAATAGGTTAACAGGTTTTGGGTGTTTAATAAACACTTAACGACCGTTAGTCCTCAATTAATAAAGGACTAATGGTTGATATATAGATTTAAGGACTTATGATGAAAATGATTTAACATTAAGGGCTCATTTGGTATTTTGAAGGTTTTATCATCTTGTGGGTTGACCAATGTTGACTTTTGTTGACTATTTGTTGACTTTTTGCTAAAAACTCCCGGCTCTTGTGTACTCATTCCGTTCTCGTGTCCGTTTTTGTCCGGTTTTGGCTGTTTTCTTGTGATATTTGCAATATCCGTACCTACACATTCACAAAAGACAAAATACACATATACAAGCATAATTATGCACATTTTCATCTTTTTAGGGGTCATTTTTGGTATAAAACGAATATGTGATTTCTCACATATCATATATGTCCTCATAGACAAACCTTCTATCGATATCGGCAAGGTCAAGGGTCTGAGTATGATTGGCATTCCTCAGTCCCTGAGAAAAGGTTAGCCACTTCTCAGGGAGACTGTTCATGAAACCAACACTGATTTTGTGTTTTGAGAGGTTAACACCATCATTTGCAAGCTCATTGAGCAGGGTCTTATAATGGGTGTAGGTTTGTGAGAGACTTTCAGTGGACTTTGCCCTGAAAGTTTGATACTCAAGTTTCATATCCATGATCCTATTTTCTTTGGTATCTAAGGGACCTTCAAAGCTGTGAACCAAGTCAGTCCATGTTTCTTTTGCTGAAACACAACTAATGACAGATTCCATTATGTCATCTGGTAGACATGACATAATGATGTTTTTCAGGCGTTGGTCTTGAACGACCACCCTCCTCTCATCAGGATTCCATTGGGACTCAGGCTTAGCATTACCTTCAGTTGTTTTTTGCTGGAATGGACCATCCTTAATACATTTTAAGTAATAGGGTTCCATTCCCGTTAAGTAGCAAATCATTCGCTTTTTCCACTTATTATTTTTTCCTCGTCCTCCTATATTTATGAGGCAATATCAGCTAGCTACCTCCCTTTTTGTCAACTAGTTGGGGTACATCATTTACTGTAGCCATTTAAGGATCTAGGTTTTAAAAACTTAAATAAATTTGTGTTAAGTAAGTTTTATAAACCTGAGGCTCTGATACCATGTGTTGTTCCCACTTAGTTAGTGAACAATAACTACAGAGTTATGATTAACTAACTAATGGCTAGCAAGTAAAAAAAACAGTTTGTTGATTGAATAGATTTTTTGTACGTAAATACAACTCGTAAGTAAAAGACACAAAAATAACTTTTCAACGTTTAACTCTTTTTATTAAGAATTATACCCTCATTGTATGCGGAACTATAATGGGGATTGAATGACAATGTGTGTGTGTGATCTCCTCACTAATAACTTTGCATAAACCTAAAGTGTTATGCAAAGTTAACTACTATGCTAACCAACTGAGCTTGCTCAGGGACTTAGTAGATTTGAAAGAGTAGATGTGTGTTTGTGAAAGATACGACTTTGAATGCACAAACTTAACATCTACTTCATTACAAGATGTAACACCCCCAAATCTGGGTCGCAGCGGAATGTTGAATATCCGAGGGCGTTACTTCATAGATCAATAGCACAAGATATGAGAACGACCACTAAACGTGTCGTTTAAAAAGATACATTGGATTTAACAAAATACTTGTTCATTACATAAGCTCATGGCTTCAATTTGTTTGACAACAAAAATAAAGATTTCGGTTTATAACAAATATCCCAAAATGTAATACATCCCAAATCTTTAGTACTAACTCTTCCAAAGAGAAATCCCCCAATGTATCTTGGCACCTCGTGCCTTATTGACCTGAGAAAACATGCTTAAAATGTCAACATAAAGTTGGTGAATTCATAGGTTTATGTAAATCAATTGTAGGTCCGCAAGATTTCCAAGTGTATGATTAAGCAACAGATGCAAACATCATAAAAAGTAATTACCGTTTCCTAAGCTCATGACACTGAAGCTCGACGTATACAGATGTAATAAATTACCAATAAATGCCCCTGAATGATGTTCTAACCCACAACATCCCAAGTCTGACATGGTATACGTTTGTTGTCTGGTAGACCGGCACAGTGAGCGCTACTCACCCAAACGGGGACGTCAATCCCAAATAGATCTATTTATAACATTCGCGCTCGCAATCTAGCAATTGACAGTTCATGATAATAGGGCTCAGTGGGTTATCGCTACTTAGGCAAACTCGTAATCAAAATATAAAATGTACACTTGAGTCCAGTTTAGAAAACAAAGCATGTTCTCACCCCAAAGATGTAAATCATTTAAATAATTGTAAAACATGGGGCTATGAACTCACCTTAGTAAATAGTCCTCTGAAAATGATAATATGTCCAAGTATAGCAAATGAATCACACCGTCAAATACCTAAGTAAATACGGCCAGTCTTAGTCTATAGTTTAGGCTAAAGACTCAATGTATAAACTATAATAAATTGCTAGTTTATATATACTGTTATCACTTGTGTGGTGGTGCAAATGTTTATTGAATTTGTATTTACTTAATGGCTTTTGGGAAGGTATACGATTTTACATGATCTTGTATACGTATAAACGTTACTAATAAATATTCCTATTTATTAAGTTGTAGGTTAACCGGTATACTATCCGGATGTCAGTCGTCCGATATGTCAAGTGTTTATTAACTTCACTTTATAAAATAACCCTTAGGTTTTCCATAATTACAAAACAGCCTCTGGGATTATACAATATATACTATTTTATATTTTAAACCCTTAAGTTTCCACTTGTACACATTTGGTCATTTAACTTTACCAAATTACCCTTTAGGTCCTTATATGTCCCAATAGTCCCTAAAGTTTCAAAAATGACAAAACAGTCCCTCAACTTACAAAAATAGTGAGTTGACAGAATTGAACCCTCAAGTTTCAAAGTTTACACATTTAGTCCCTTGACTTATAAAAATCACATTTTAAGCCCGATTAAGTTCTAACAAGTGACAATTAGTTTTATTACTTTCAAATAAGCCATAGAAACTGAGACTTCTTATAAATAAGCTGAGATACGCTTATTTATGCTTATTGGGCTTAACGAGTCTTATTAGGTCCGTTAAGGTCCAATAAGCTATTTAATGGTCCGAATAAAGTTTCACAAGTACATAAGCTCTCCTTAAGCTTATTAAAGACTGATAAGCTGAAAAATAATCTCGGGGGGGCTAATTTAAGCTTATTCGAGCTTATTGGGCTCGTTAGCCCAATAACTTAACCTGATAGTTTGTAAAAAGGGTTTCTTAGGTTATAAAACTTATTTTCTAGACTCATTAAGCTTATTCGCGTCTGATTAATCTGGCTTAACTTCGTGGCTTATCCAATAAGCAAATAGGCCCTAGTAATGGGCTTTTGACCCCATTGCGAGCCCGATAAAGGTTATACACGTTTGGGCTTAATCTGTTTAGGTCCATTAACTTGTCTAAGGTTATGATAAGCCTCATAAACTGGTTAAGCCCACAAATAAGCTGCCAAAGCTTATTTGTGGCTTATGGGCTTTGTTGGTTCACGATCATGGGCTAACAAACCCAATAAGGATCCAGTTTGGTTTTTAACATACGTTAAAGTATCTTAGAGTCTTTGTGAGTTTCAACAAGCTCGTAGGTTTCTTAATAAGCTTCGTAGAGCTTATAATTAAGCTGTGGGCCCACTAGGTAGGCTTATTGGGCCTGTTTTGGTTTGATGGGTTCGTTTATGGCCCCCTTAGGGCTTTCTTTGCATTTCGTGTATAACAATAGTTTAATAAGCTTCCCTAGTCCCACATTAAGCTCAAATGAGCTTAAAAATAAGCTACGAGTCCACCCTTTTGGTTGTTGGGCCAGTTGGGCCCAAACCGTGAGCACGTTTGGATTTCACAAGGCCCATTGTGGCCCGTTGGTTTCCCTAGCAATGTGTATGTTTCGACAAGTCCTAGTAACCACATTTCGTTTTGTTTAGCTTATATATGGGTCGTGTCTATCACATGCATACGTTAAAATGGGTCACATACTCCCTCCCAAGCCATAGTATCTTGTTTACAATAAAAGTTTACGCATAGTTTTATTGGTTTCGAGTGTAAGAGTTTGTTTTCCACCTTGGTTTCTTCAACCCGATGTTAAATGGATATGCTTAGTCATTTTTGATCATTTGTACGTACTCTTACTACGTTCTAGCACCACACAAGTATTATTCGAACATGTATATGTGCGTTGTCGTGCATGGTTTCATGTTAGCATACCTTTTATATGTTTAATGTGACACATTGACAAGTTAACAAAGAAACAAGTATATATACGAATTATATAGGTTCGAATGTGACTTACAAGAGTCCTAGTGTTCTTGGTTCGTATGTATGCGAGCAAAAGTGACAACCCTCTTGTGTAAGGCACGATCAAATACCAAACCCTAAATTCCCAAGATTTGTAAACTCCCAACCCTAGCTCGTGTATTCTTTTTGTGTACTTGTATGATGTCCTAGGAGGGTTTGTGACTTTGAGTGTGGTAAAGGAAGGTGTTTGTTTGCGTCTTATGTCCGGAACAAGAGAAGAGACAAAGATAGAGAGTGTTTAGTGTATGTGTGAGTTGCAAGAGTGTAATATGGTGAATATAAGTGTGTATTTATAGGCAAGTAGCTAGTTAACTCTCCTAGTTACACAAACTAACCAAAACCGGCTCTAATCCTAGTGGTTTTGCAATTTCTAGTTAACCACACATTGTTTTGTTAAAAAACTAAGTACCATTCTTAATTACCTCTAGGTTGTACAAGATTTGCTAAGATATGAAAATCTTATGGATTTTGTGTGTGCTCTTGCTTAGCCGTGGCATCAAAGGAGAAACAAAGATCATAGGGAAGTTAAATGGTTAATAACCATTGTGTATCTAGCTAATAAGAGACCAATTGTACATGTCTTAATTAAACATAGGATGTACGAGTACTTAAGGAGATATTAGGAGGATTTTTAAGGATTTCTAGGTGGTTTGTATATATGGGACGAGTGGGATTACAAGTAGAAGTGTAGTTTTTGAGATCTTGCTAGTATCATACAAGTACTAGGTTTTAATTTCCTTAAAAATGTACATGTACTTAGGAGGTGTAAGGATTTAGCACATGTGACAAATGTTTTATGTTCCTCTTGTTTATATTCGGCCAACATAGACCTTTAACACAAGATTTGATTTAATTTCGTGTTTAAGGTTTAAAAGTGGGTATTGGTTTGAGTCTAGGTAAGCCTAGGTATTTCCGAGGCGTGTCCAAATGTATTTTATTGTGAAACGTAAGCCTTTTACGTGACCAATAAAAATAAAATACGCAAAGTTAATAATTATCTTCTTAATAATTATATAACACTTAGTTGATGTAAACCTTAATTTATTTGATGACCGTTTACATTAGATGATTATTTCTAGTCTACGCGATTTAGCTTTAAAGTAAATTTAAAAGTAAACGCGTATCGGACCAAAATAAATAGTGAAGAATAATAGGAGTCGTAAAATGACCTGAAATTGAGAAATGCTATAGTCTTCACCCGTTAAAAGAGCTTTGTCCTCAAATCTTAAGAACTTGTAGTGGATGACGAAGCCCGATTTGTGAAGAGTTGTGGGTATTTTTGTTTGAACGAATCTTCACATTCCCAAGTAAACTCAGGACCTCTCCTAGAGTTCCAGTGAACCTTAACCAATGGTATCCGGCTTTGCTTCAATCGTTTGATTTCCCGTTCTATGATTTCAACGGGCTCTTCCACAAACTGGAGCTTATCGTCAACGTGAATTCCTTTTAACGGCATAAATAATGGTTCATCAGCGTAACATTTCTTCAGATTAGACACATGGAAGGTATGATGAACTCTGCTCAACTCTTAGGGAAGTTCTAGCTTGTAGGCAACTTTCCTAACTTTGGATAACACCTTGAAAGGTCCGACATATCTCGAGTTCAACTTACCCCGCTTACCGAATCGTACAACCCCTTTCCAATGTGAGACCTTGAACATAACCCTATCCCCAACTTCGAACTCCATCGGCTTTCTTTTCCGATCAGCGTAGCTCTTTTGTCGATCCTGAGCAGCTTGCATCCTCTGCTTGATCAGGACGATCTTTTCCGTTGTTTCTTGGATCAATTCTGGTCCAGTCAGTTGAGCTTCTCCAACTTCTGCCCAGCATACAGGTGATCGACATTTTCGGCCATAAAGTGCCTCATAAGGTGCGGCCTTTATGCTAGCGTGATAACTGTTGTTATATGAAAACTCAGCTAGTGGCAAATGCTTAACCCATCCCTTGCCAAAATTGATCACGCAAGCACGTAGCATGTCCTCGAGAGTTTGGATAGTTCTCTCGCTCTGGCCATCAGTTTCTGGATAATACGCTGTGTTCATACTTATTTCTGTACCCAAAGCTTTCTGAAATGATCTCCAGAAATTTGATGTGAATCTCCCATCACGATCACAGATGATTGAAACAGGTATTTCGTATCTTGCTACTATCCTGTTCAAGTACAACCTTGCCAACTTGTCTAATAGATCATTCTCCCTTATTGGCAAGAAGTGAGCAGATTTTGTAAGTCGATCCACAATCACCTAGATGGTGTCAAAACCTTATGACGACTTAGGAAGCTTAGTGATAAAATCTATCGTGATATTATCCCACTTCCACTCGGTTATTGCTGGTTGTACTAACAATCTCGATGGCCTTTGGTGTTCGGCCTTGACCCTCGCACATGTCAAGCACTTGCTAACATAGTGGGCAATTGTCAAGGGGGCCCTTAAGATTTGTGCCACCAGATAAATCATCTTCATGTCTTGGTACATCTTTTCGGAACCGGGATGGATAGAGTATTTTGACTTGTGGGATTCGTGCATAATCACGGATCTTAAGCCTCCATAGCAGGGTAACCAGCTCTTGTCGTTTAAACATAAAGTTCCATCGGCGCATGGTTCCAAATTTTCCTTGGGTATATCCTTTCTGATCATACCGCCTACATCTTCATTCTTAAGATTTTCTGGTTTCAGGGCTTCGATCTGAGCTTCTAATATTCGTTTGGGGAGATCCAAGCCAATAGTCATGACTAAGGCTCGAACCCGCAATGGCTCAATCCGTTCCTTACGGCTCAATGCATCAGCCACTACGTTTGCCTTCCCTGGGTGATAACAAATGTCACAATCGTAATCACTTAGCAATTCTAGCCAACGGGATTGCCTCATGTTAAGCTTATTTTGATAGAGAATGTGTTGTAGACTTTTATGGTCGGTGAACACTGTGCATTTGGTTCCATATAGGTAATGTCTCCATATCTTTAGAGAAAATACCATCGATCCAAGCTCTAAATCATGAGTGGTATAGTTCTTCTCGTGAACTTTTAGTTGTCGAGAAGCATAGGCAATCACCTTCTCTCTCTGCATCAATACAGCACCTAAACCCTTGTGTGACGTATCACAGTAGACCACAAAGTCTTCGATTCCTTCTGGTAAAGCCAGAATTGGTGCACTGCACAACTTCTGCTTTATTAACTGAAAAGCGTTTTCTTTCTTTTCACCCCAGTCAAACTTGATTCCTTTCTGTGTGAGCTTCGTCATTGATTTAGCAATCTTCGAAAATCCTTCGATGAACCTTCGATAGTAACCAGCAAGACCTAAAAATTAGCGGATCTCCGTCGGTGTCTTAGAATGCCACAATCTTTTGATAAATTTGAACTTGGCTGGAGTCTCACAAGATACCTCTGATATCCAATGACGTGTTCGAGAATTGTACCTTCGTAATCCAAAATCCAAAATTCACATTTTGAAAACTTGGCATACAACTTCTCCTTCTTAAGCAATTCCAAAATTGCCTTAAGATGTTCTTCGTGCTCTTTCTTGTCCTTTGAATAAATAAGTATGTCATCGATGAAGACAATTACGAACTTATCCAAGTAGGGCTTGCACACTCGGTTCATGAGGTCCATGAATACCGCAGGTGCGTTTGTTAGCCCGAATGGCATAACCTGAAACTCGTAATGACCATACCGAGTTCGGAATGCCGTCTTTGGAATGTCTTGCTCTCGTACTCTAAGCTGGTGATAACCCGATCTCAAATCTATCTTCGAATAAATACTGGATCCCTGGAGTTGATCAAATAAATCGTCGATCCTTGGGAGTGGATAACGATTCTTCACTGTCAGCTTATTTAACTCACGGTAGTCAATGCACATCCTGAATGACCCATCCTTCTTTTTGACGAACAAGACCGGGGCTCCCCAAGGTGAGGAACTAGGTCTTATGAAGCCCTTGTCGGAAAGCTCTTGTAGTTGTTCCGACAATTCCTTCATTTTGGACGGTGCCAATCGATACGGTGCTCGAGCTACGGGCGCGGCTCCTGGAATTAAGTCGATCTGGAATTCCACTGGTCGAGCCGGAGGAAGACCCGACAAGTCCTCGGGAAACACTTCAGGAAAATCTCAGACGATTGGTACGTCCTTAAGTTGCTTTCCTTCCGACTTGTCCTCCTCTTTCTTGGCGGATATCTGTGCCAAAAAGATCTGACATCCTTTCACCATGTACTCTTGAGCCTTTGAACATAAGATAATGGTCAACCGAGATTCTCTCCCGTTGTTACTTTCGTTACCTTGAAAAATCAAAGTTTCATTACCATAGGGAATTTGAACTAGTTTCTCATCACACACGATCACGGCGTGATACTTTCTTAACCAATCCTTGCCTATTATAATGTCGAAACTACCCAGTTCTACGGGCATTAGATCTATGTTGAACGGATGGTTAAAGAAATTTAAAGTGCAACCCCGTAATATAGTATCTACCCCGACTATTTACCCATCAGCTAATTCGACATCATAACTATTTTCTAATGGAGTTGGGGTGATGTTAATCAGGGAACTAAACGCAGAAGATATAAAGCTTATATCGGCACCAGTGTCAAATAAGATAGATGCATAGCGGTTGTTTAAGAGGAACATACCCGTGACGACATTGGAGTCCGGGTCCCTCGATGCTTTCCCTTTCTTCTCTGCATTCCCAACTGCATACACCCAACCTTGTGCACTCTTATTTCCCCTATCCTTATTCTTCAACTTGGGACAATCCTTCTTGAAGTGTCCTGGAGCTCCACATTCGAAACAACCATTCCCTTTGGGATTCGTCCCATTGCCCTTATGAGTATTAGCAACATTTGCGTTGCCAGTACTCTTGCAGTCACGGGCAAAGTACCCTACCTTGTTGCACTTATGGCACTTCTGAGTACACAGGCCATTGTGGTGAAAATGGCACTTGGTACACTTAGGCAAAGATCCCCCATACGGCTTCCTTTCACCTGTCCCCATATTATAGACCTTGGCGACATTCTGCCTCTTGAAGGGTTGTTGTTGGTGAGCATGGTTGTTTCTGGATGAATCATCAGCCTTCATTTTATTGTTAGTCTGCCTTTCCGCATAGGTGCGAAGTTTCTGATCCATAAAGTCGTTGGCCAACTCAATAGTCTCATCCAACGTCTTAGGTCTGGAAGACTTGACACTTCTATAAATGTTATCGGGGAGTCCACTGATGTAATTATCAATCTTCTTAGTTTCATTAGCAACAAACTTGGTACATATCAGGGTTAGCTCTTGGAAACGTTCAGTGTATGTTGGAACATCGTTCCCTTTGACCTTTAGGTTCCATAACTCGATTTATAGCTTCTTGATTTCACCCCGCAGACAATACTTGTCCGTCATTTTCTTTTTGAGTACTTCCCAAGTCATTGAGTATGCATCAGGACCTAACGATCTTATCTGACTATTCCATTAAGTCAAAGCAGCCCCTAACGGAGTGCAGGTGGCAAACTTAACCTGGTTTTCAATAGCACAACCACTGATATTGAAAACTGTTCTATTTTCTCGATCCACCAGGTTAAACCGACAACCCCTTCATTTCCTTTAAAGTTCAAAGGTTGACACTTCATGAAGTCAGCGTAGAAACAAGGGCGCGCAGTTTGCACGTTCCTTCGGTTATCCCCGTGTGAACTGTGGCTTCCATCTCCATTAGTGGAGTTTCGCAGAAGAGCTTGATCAATCATAGCTTGAACGGATTCCGGGGTCATGTTGTTTGGGTTGGTGTTGTTAGGAGTGGTATTCGGTCCTCGTCTTGTCGCAGGTGCCATGATTTGTCTAAATCACAAGAGACAAAACGTGAGGTCATAATCATAACAAGATATACAATAATTTACAGATGTGATAACAACACAAGAGAGGTATATAGTACAACATAACACATCTATTTCATTCATAACTTGGAAAATTTTACATGAAATAGTTTTTGTTACACAAATATAGTACAAAAGATCTAAGGCTATGCTAGCGGGGAAAACCCCTAATACTTAACATGCCTGAACAACGGCCTAGCCAAATAGAATAACAGAAACTACTAGATGTGACTATCAGCATCCCCAGTAGCATCCTGGTGGTCTGGAATCCTAGCCTCTGGTCCTGGCTGTCTAGCTCTCCTCTGCTGCTCTCGATGTGCTAACAACTCGGCCTGCATGTCACTCATCTCTCGCCTCATGTCTCTCATCACTCGGAGAGTCTCTGCCATCTGTGCTTGACGCCTACGGTCAGTCTCTCGAAGCGCTGCTATCTCAGCCTGCTGCATCTGGAAACGAGTCTCATATACCTAGTGTTGTGTCTGAATGAGAGTACTCTGCAGCTGTAGTTGTGCCTGATGTGCCTGGATATGGGTCTCGTGTGCATACACATGATCACGGTGGGTCTGAAGCTCCTAATGGGTTGCCTGACTCAATCCTATCGAGTGAGCCCAAGCCTCTCAGGAAGCATATGCCTCATCCTCCACAATCCATACTGTCTCCTGGAGAGTCATCCTATCCCCCATAGGTAAGTCGACCCGCTGTGAGTCCATAGCGACTCGCTGTGATATATGAGTCCTACCATCCTGAGCATCCTCTAGTAAAGCATACAAGTCCTATATCACGCTCATGGAGCTCAGCAAGCTCTGTAACCCTAGTATTGACCTCTCTCACGGTCATAGGTGCTATCTCAGGAACTGCCTCTGCCGGATCTACCCAAGTATCCCTAATACCATACCCAACCTCATCAATCCCCTGTCGTCTCACTTCAACATCCACAATGCTGACAAACCCATAATCTATCCCTTGACCTCTGGTAGGTCTAGCAGTAGAACTCTCTTCGATCTCATATCTAGAGCCTAGAGTGGACAAACACAACCTCTTGCGAGGTGGCAGCTCGGACTCGGGAACATCGTCCATACGGTCAATAGGTGGTGGTATGTATAGAGATGGTAGTAGTGGTGGTAGTAGAGGTGATGGTAATGCGACAGTAACCGCATCAATCAGGGCTTGAGTAGAGGCTATCCTGAGTGTCTGGATTTGGGTTGGACACCCAGATGATGGTAGTAATGGCGATGGTACAGGTGGTGGTGATGAATGTGCAGATGAGGCCGTGCACCTAGCAAGGTGCTCCCCTACAGAGGGTGGCGATAGTGAGATAGGTGGTGATGGTGATTGAGTAGTCATGGCTAGAAGTCTCTCAACCTCTGCCTCTGGTGGAAGGGATATGGAAGTCTGAAGTCGGATAGTGATCCTAGCTTCAGTGGTAGTAATGTCGGTGGAGGGTGGTGGTATAACAGGCTTTGTTCCCTCAGGTGGGGAAACAGACTCAACAGTAGGTACAATAACAGTAGAGTCGGTCGGATCTAAGTGTTCCTCCTCCTCCTCATCCCCATCATCGGCATCATCCCCAGATGAATCGCCGTCATCATCATCTCCATCATCTCCCCCGTCCATGGGATAGTCAACCGGACCATCCTCTGACTCATCATCCTCATACTCCTCTGGATCCTCCTCAGGATCTGACTCAACAACATACCCTGTGACTCAGCAGTGGGTGAATCAACAGGAGGTAAAGGCTGCTCCTCAACTGGAAACACATGCTCATCCTCCAATGGTATATACTTAGGGTATATAGGCTCTGGCACATAGTCAGGATCTTGTGGCTGTATGAACATAGGCTCACTCACATCCTCGTCCTATGGTACTGGTGGTGTCTGTGGATCCTCTGGGCCTGGTATGTAATCCGGTGATGGTGGGGCTACCGGCTGCATAGGGAGTCCATCGTATCCGTACACGATGACTCGTGGAGAACCTCCGTCAGATATCTCCTCATCGGCTCCCCAGAAGACCCTGCCTGGCTCGGAATCGGTGTAGACGGAAGTGTAGGTAACAGCGGATGATGCAGAAGACATGACTACTGCAAAAAGCAAAAATAACTTATATAAGTATTACTTATAAGACTCTTATAGTAATATACGTAGTATAATTTATATACGCGTATATCAATCATGTGAGCACTTAGTAAACTACTAATGCTAAAATAGTGTATGTCATGTAAGCACATATATTAGATGCAAACAAGTAATGTATGTATGTCCCGTGCAAACCCCGTTTGTGAATAAAGTGTTTGAAAATGGTTATAGTCCAGACAAAAAAACTCTTGACCTGGTTCTCTATAACCTTGGCTCTAGATACCAATCTGTAACACCCCCAAATCTGGGTAGCAGCGGAATGTTGAATATCCGAGGGCGTTACTTCATAGATCAATAGCACAAGATATGAGAACGACCACTAAACGTGTCGTTTAAAAAGATACATTGGATTAACAAAATGCTTGTTCATTACATAAGCTCATGGCTTTAAATTGTTCGACAATATAAGTAAAGATTTCGGTTTATAACAAATGTTCCCAAAATGTAATACGCCCCAAATCTTTAGTACTGACTCTCCCAAGAGTGACCCCCAATGTATCTTGGCACCTCGTGCCTTATTGACCTGAGAAAAACATGCTTAAAACGTCAACATAAAGTTGGTGAATTCATAGGTTTATGTAAATCAATAGTAGGACCGCAAGATTTCCAAGTGTATGATTAAGCAACAGATGCAAACATCATAAAAAGTAATTACGTTTTCCTAAGCTCATGACACTGAAGCTCGACGTATATGAATGCAATAAATTGCCAACATTTGCCCATGAATGATGTTCTAACCCGCAACATCCCAAATCCGACATGGTATACGTTTGTTGTCCGGCAAACCGGCACAGTGAGCGCTACTCACCCAAACGGGGATGTCAATCCCAAATAGATCTATTTATAACATTCGCGCTCGCAATCTAGCAATTGACAGTTCATGATAAAAGGGCTCAGTGGGTTATTGCTACTTAGGCAAACACGTAATCATAGTATAAAATGTACACTTGCGTCCAATTTGTAAAACAAAGCATGTTCTCATTCCAAAGATGTAAATCTTTTAACTAATTGTAAAACATGAGGCTATGAACGCACCTTAGTAAATAAGTTACATAAGCTGTTGTTAACTTCTAAATAAGCTCGGATGAGCTTATTTTGGCTTATTAAGCTTATTGTGCCTTATTGGACCCGTTAAGGTCCAATAAGCGATTTAAAGGTCCAAATTAGATTTCAAAAGCACATAAGCCCTTTTTAAGTCCATTTAAGCTTATTGAACTTGTTTGGCTAAAAAATAAGCTCGGGTGAGCTTATTTGAGCTTATTCAAGCTTATTAGGCTTGTTAGCCCAATAACCTTAACCCAAAAAGTTGTAAAAAGGTTTTACACACTATACAACTTATGTTCTAGTCTAAATAAGCACTTTAGGGTCTGTTTTATGGTTTGGCTTATTCATTAAGCAAATAAGCCTCGCTAATGGGCTTTCAGACCTAATATGAACCCGAAATAGCATTTGAACATTTAGGCTCGGTCCATTAAGGTCCATTAGCATTGTCTAGGTCCAATAAGGTTATTAAACTTGTATAAGCCCACAAATAAGCTGTTTAAGCTCGTTGTGGCTTATTGGCTTACGTTTGGACTCGTTAATGGGCTAACAAGCCCATTAATGGTTCGGCTAGGTTCCTAATGGTATTTTAAGGTCCATGTGAGTCCAATAAGCATGTTTAGCCCCGTAATAAGCTCGTAGAGCTTATTAATAAGCTGTGGACTCCACCTTTGTGGTCTGTTGGGTCTGGTTAGGTTTAAACGAGCCCAAATATGGTTCATTAAGTTTACTAGTTATATTCTAGGGTGTTTAATCCTTCAATAAGCACTCATTAAGATTAGTTATCCATGTTTAATCACATGCACTCGTCCTATGAGCTAGTGTACGCGTTCCCAAGCCAAGACATTTCATTTTTGTGACAAGTTAACGTATAGGATTTGTATAATTCGAATATATAGGGTGGTTTTCATATAAGTTACCATCCTTGTATTTTAAACGTAAGGCTTAGACCTTAACTCGATATTTAACCTTGTTTCATACATGTTAGCACCACTCAAGTTCATGTATAGGTAATATACGTGCGTGAACCGTGCATGGGTTGAACCATGCACGTTCGTGCTCACGTAGGTTTGCTAGTTATCAATATACATGACCCATATAACTAGTAAGGAAGAACAACAAATGAGATATGACATAAGGAAGCTTAGTTCGACTTACAAAGGGTCATAGAGTCTTGAATGTGTATTGTGTAGTTAACCCAAATTCGTTCACACCCAAACATGTATAAACCCAAAGCTTCAAAGCTTTGTATACCCGAATCCTTGCTTGTATACTCCTCCTAATACTCTTATATGCGAACTTAGTACACCTTGTGTGCTTAGTTATGAAATGTGGATGCGTATGGGTTCGGTTTTATTATGAGCCGAATGTGAAAGAGATGTATGAGGGGGGTTTAGCCTTGTGAGAGAGTTTGAGAGTTTAAGAAGTGTGTTAAGTGACAATGTGAGTAAGTATACATAGGCTCATGACTTAGTTAGTTTCCCTTAGTTCTTGCCTAACCAAAAACGAACCCTAAGAAGTGGTTTTGTAGTTTCTAGTTAACCTTAAATGGTTTCTTGCTAAACCACTAAGTACATTTCCTTAATTACTCAATATTGGTACAAGATTTGCTAGATTATGAAAATCTTATGGTTGTGTGTGTGGGATTTCTTTTAGCCGTGGCATAGGGGATAAAAGAGGCCAAAATGGTTATTAACCATTGTGTAATAAGCTTAATGGAGATAATTAGTACAAGGTTTAATTAACATTATGATGTACAAGTACTTTAGAGATCATTAGAGGATTTTCTAGTTGGCTAAGCACTAGGGATGAATGGTTTATGGGTTTAAATTACCCATATTCGGCCAACAAGGTTTAATAACACAAGAATTTAATAAATTTTGTGTCTAAGGATTAAAAGTGGGTATTGGTTTGAGTCTAGGTAAGTTTAGGTATTTCCGAGGTGTGTCTAAATGTATTTTATTGTGAAACGTAAGCCTTTTACGTGACCAATAATAATAAAACGGGCAAAGTCAATAATTATCTTCCTAATAATTACTTAACACTTGCTTGACGTAAACCCTAATTTATTTGGTGACCGTTTACGTTAAATGATTATTTCTAGTCTACGCGATTTAGCTTAAAAGTTAAATTAAAAGTAAATGCGTGTCGGACTAAAATAAACAGTGAAGGATAATAGAGTCATAAAATGACCTGAAATTAAGAAATGTTACATATGCATGGAAATATTTGTAAAACAAGTCCAAAAAGCCATGCAAGCTTATTTTAAGATTCCAAATGATATTTACAGGTTATAGCTTATTAGAATAAGCTAAAATAAGATGTTCTAACGTAACAAAAGTTTAGAAAAAGGATTCGTTAGCTAGAAAATCAAAACTGGTCGTTTTTAGGGTTTTAACCAAAAACGCATAGGCTTGAGGATTCAAAGCTTCAAACAAGAGTTTATACATGATCTTAAGAGTATTATGAACATTCTAATATAGATTATAAGTTTATGGAACAAGATCTTAGGCTTACTTGAGCTAAAATGGGTCGAAATGGGTATTTATGACTCTTACGCCTAGAAATGGCTTCAAGACTTTGTTTTTCTTGCTTCTTGGCTTCTATTCTGAGCTTAGGGACTTTTCTTGATCTTTTATTGCTGCTAGGGAATGGCTAGAACTCCATTTGAGTGTGTGAGATGAGTTTGAGGTGTGAATGAAATGTATGTGTATGTATGCCTATATATAGTACTCGAAAACCTTGGTGCCCAAGTTTAGAGCTTGGAGTAGTGGCCAAGGGTCATAGGTAATGACTATTGAAGGCTATAGGATGAGTATTTAGAGCTAGGAACTAGATATGAGAGGTGGATGGGTGTTTGAAGGCCACGGCTAAACACAAGGGTGATGGAGGTGCTTTCTTTTGCTTGGTGACAAAGGGAGGTGATAGAGGTGCTTGTAAGCTACTTGGTGATGTCATAGAGGTGCTAGGATGCTTGCTTGAGGTGCTTGGTTGCTTAAAATGGGTAAAAATGCAAGAAAAGGGGTGTCGGGTTCATTTCATTTTGGGTTAGGGTTTAGGGTTTTAATTTCTAGTTAGGGTTAGGGTTTAAGATAGTTTAGGGTTTAGGATTAGTGTTAGGATTAAGGTTTAGGGTTTAGGATTAAGGTTTAGGGCTTAGTTTTAAGGTTTAGGGTTTAGTTTTAGGTTTAAAGTGAAATTAGGGTTTTAGGGTTTCGTTTAGGGTTTAGGGTTTTAGATTAGGTTTTAGAATGATTTAGGGATTAGGTTTAGGGTTTAGAAGTCATGCATTAAGTGCTTGTACCTTGTGTTAAAGTGGTGGTAAGAAACCAAAGTGATTTAGGAGGTAAAATGACCTAAGGGAAAATATATTTCAAATGTTGTGCATTGTACACTTGTACACATGCTTTGAATACTTGCACATTCAGTTTATATGTATACATTACATATAATTTGGGTTTTGATATAAACGTTTAACGTTTAAAGCCCATTTTGATAAAATGTTGAAAATGTTATGTTAAATGGGTAATGTACTTGGTAAAAATGATATTAAGATATAGACTTGACATATTAGGATGTTTACATGATATAAACATAGATATAGATGGCATTGGTGGAGGTTGCGTGAGCTCGTTTACTTTAAAGATGCAAGTTACGTTGCATAATGAGATAAAGCAAAATTTTCCCTGTAAAAAGGTGGTATATATATAATAGATGGATATTACATTGATGAAAATTATGGGTTGTTATATAGACAATGTCACATTTTTCTAAATCAACATGATCAACTGTAAAGAGGCCTTATCAAATAAGAACAACATTAACTAACAAAAATTAAATTCTAGCCAAAAAGTTAATACTGCTAAAGGAAAATTTTATACTGCTAGGCCAAAAGCAGTTAATACTACTAGGCCAAATTCAGCAGTAGTTAATGTTGTGAGGGGAAATCAGGTTAATGCTGTTAAGGCCACAACATGTTGGGTTTGGAGACCTACCAAACTTAATATTGCATCAATTACATTGAAGAGACATAATTATGTTGATGCACGAGGCAGATCTAAGTTAGTGAAAAAAAAAAAAAAAAAACAAAAAAAAATGGCGATCACAAATTAGTGATGGGTTGGGTCCCCAAAGAAAACTAATTTCCTTATTTTTATGTGCAGGGTAATCCACAAAAAGAAGACCAAGGCTATGTTGACAGTGGATGCTTAAGGCACATGACATGGAACATGTCCTATATCTCAGACTTCAAGGAATTTGATAAAGGATATGTTACCTTTGGGGGAGGAGCCAAAGGAGGGAAAATTACTGGTAAATGAACTCTTAAAACTGGTAAGCTTAATTTTAAGGATGTTACTTTGTCAAGGAGTTACAGTTTAACCTTTTTAGTGTTTCATAAATGTGTGACAAAAAGAACAGTGTTCTGTTTACTGACACTCGATGTTTTGTTCTGTCTTCTAACTTTAAATTAGCTGATGAAAGTCATGTTTTACTTAAAGTTCCTAGAAAGAACAATATGTACAGTATTGATATGAAGAATATTGTTCCTAAAGAGAGTTTAACTTGTCTTGTTGCAAAGGCCACACTTGATGAATCAATGCTATGGCATAGGAGGCTAGGTCATGTAAATGACCAAACTTGTGTTGCTTGTCTTAAGGGAAAGTAACACAAAGCCTCTTGTAAGTCCAAGATTCAGAACTCTATTACTCAACCTTTATTCATGTTGCATATGGACTTGTTTGGTCCAACTTTTGTGAGCAGTTTAATGAATAAGAAATATTGTTTAGTTGTCACTGATGATTATAGCAGATTTACTTGGGTTTTCTTTTTAGCATCTAAGGATGAGACTAGTGGCATTCTTAAGAACTTTATAACTGAGATAGAAAATCAAGTTGATAAGAAAGTAAAGAT
>BQNB010058210.1:0-37860 GCA_026074375.1 Tanacetum coccineum
TATAAATATAAAGAGTTCAATCCTTTAGTGACACTCTGATTTTTGAATATTTGGAAAATGTACTAATGTTAAATTCAATCGTCTCGATATTTCATTTATGCATGAGTTTGTTGTTTGTTATGAGTTTGCTTTAAGTTAATCAAGATTACACTTAAATAGGGGAGGATTGTTGGTGATTTTGCGTCACTAATATGATTTAAGTGTAATGGATTGACTTAGTTGACCAATGTATAATCGTGATAAATTTTCAACAAGTCGGGGTTGTGCGGAGTGCACACTTGTATGACGTTATTATGATTAGCTTGTATAAGCTTAAGTTGTATTGAATAAATCCATAACAACTATGACATAAACTTTGATTATGAATATCAAAGACTATGCGGAATCTAGTCAATGATACTAAGAAGAACTATAATGAAACAGTAATGAACAAGATCAATAACAAAATAGTTTACCAAACTTTCAGCCAATGTTTTAAAAATCGCGCGTAAGGCGCGCCTACTCCCTAAATCCCTCGAGGCTCCATCCTTTGGGATTTTTTAGATCAAGGCTCACAACATGCATAAATACCATAAAAATCGCAGTAACTTGGGACTAGTCACGCCTAGCACCTGTAACGGGTTTTGGGCCTTTTTATCTTAATATTGAGGCACAAATACAAAATCACATGGGACTTTATATATAATCTACTAAATAATAACCCTAATAAAGAAAATTAAATACATACAATATAGTGAAACAAGCGCCTCCAATTTTATTCATATTCCTCCATTTATTCAACTTCTCTTTTTAATTTGACACATATGTAATCACTTCACGTCATATGTATATTGTGTACTTTTTGAAGAGGCTTCTTGCAAGTCACAAACCAAAAACTTAGATCCAATGATGCGAGTCAAACTATAATATTACGAGGATGTACCAGCAAGGAAGGGTCAAAGCCACGTAGAAGAGTCAAACTATAATCTTAGATCCAGTGATGGTTATGCTAGTTCAAGCTTAAGGGGAAGGGAAAGGGGAGGGTCTAGTTCTAGACAAAACCTTTAAATGAAGATGATGACGTTGTGGTTTTAGAGAATAGTGAAACTAAAGAAGAAGATGTCAAGGAGGATGAATCTGATCACAATAAGGAGCGATACACATTTGAAGATGATGATGATGATGGGGAATTTGATGATTTAGATTGAAGTCTCTTAATTTGTTTCATTAAGTAGTTTCTTTATGAAATATTATCATGATAATGTGGCATTATGCTTGAATATTGATAAGTTGCTTCACTTGCTTGCTTGATATTTTTGGTTTAAATGTGAGCTTTGTTAGATGTATTAATTATTAAGTATCTCAAATTTTATTTTGTTTTATTCAATCCGCATAAAAGTATGACATATGTCATAAAAAAATTAGTGTATTTAGTGCGACTCATATTTATGAATCTCACGCTTTGGTATGCGCCTCGCCACAAGGCTCATTGACCTCCTTTGCGCCTTAGTGCGCCTTGAGACTTTTAGAACATTGCGTTCAGCCTCAATATATAACGAACACTCTTAATAGTGTTAGGGTTACAAAACCTTGAGGCTATCATGATATAAAAAACAAAACAATTTCTAGATATCAAACTCTATGCCTTAGGACCTCCTTTTATACACCAAGGAGTCCTAACTGGCGTATAATATTTTCCTAAGTTATCATGATCTTCTAAACATATAACTTATACGTATCTTTTACAAAAATATCTCATACTTATCCCGTAAGTAATCTTGATAAACAATCTTCATCTTTATCCTTTCTCTTGTCTTTATCCTTCTGACAGTAGAAACTCTTCTAGCAGTTGTAATCTTTCATTAGTTGTAACCAGCAGCATAACTGTGTACAAGCAGTAGTAACTACATAGAATATTTTCTTCATTCTTTATCAGTAGTACTAAGTTACACTAGCTGTAACACCTCCAAATAGGGTCGGAGCGGAATAATGAGTCCGTGAGCATTACTTCATAGATCAATAGCACAAGATATGAGAACGACCTCTAAAAGAGTCGTTTAAAATATAATACATTGGATTTATTGAAATTTTTTAATACAAAGCGCAATGGCTTAAATTGTTCAACATTTGATATTTTTCATTTTTTTTAAAACTCGTTTTATGTTGTGCTTGTTAACTTTCATTATTCTATGAATATGATTTTTTATATTTATGCTTTATATCATATATCACCATTTAGGTTTTAATCATGAAAATAAAGTTTTCACTTGAAATGATCATTTTACACACTTATATATAAGTTGTGTTATAACTTACATCATGTTAAAAAGGATGAGAAAATGTTGTATCATATTGTTTTGGTGTAAACATGATTATGGATAAATTAGGGTTTTCATAACTACATAATATGTTTCAACTTAAAGAAATACATAAGACATGTTAATATTGATTATGGACTTTTAATCATGTTAATATAACACTAAAATAAGTTCATATGGAAAGAAATACACTTGTACACACTTGGTTATGTGTAAAAATGATTATTTACAAAACTAGTAAATTAGAGATTTCTTAAGTAAAGTTATGATCTTAAGTATTATCATAAATTAGTTAACCTTGGTAACTTGGACACTAAAGGACTATTATGGACAAAGGACACATCATATATGTATGATTTATAAAGTATATGATATATGAGACTTGTGGTAAAATACAAAAGTAATAAAGTATAAAGAAAAGATCATAAATGGACTTAATAAACAAGCATGAACATTCTGTCCCAAATTCGGATTTTTACATATTTATTTTATATTTTTATAAGATAATACATTTCACGACGATTCCGAAAAAGTAAGAAACTTGTTAAACGGATTAATAACGAAAAAGTTACGTTAAAAACGAGTTATACGTTAATAAACGATGACGTAAGTAAATTTTTATAAAACTATTTTTATAAAATTTACAAACAGCAAGGGTTAGTATTTTTAACAAATAATACATATTTTTAGGATTCCAAAATGATAAGAATCGTAATTTTTCAATTAATAACGAACGAGTTATGAATTTTGCAAGTTTACGACAATTAATACTTTTATAAAACTATTTTTATAAAAGTTACTATTCATGACAGAAAGTTATATTTTTGTAAACCTCATAAAAATATAGAACTTTTAAATACGAGAACGTCCTCGAAAGAACTAAAAACGAAGCTATAACAATAAAATACGACATTAAGGGTTTTACGACGACGAATACGATTTTATAAAGCACACGTCTATATAACAGTAAAAGTTACTGTCACACAGTTAGGTCCGAAATCAAAAATGTCAATTTATGTATAACTCGTCTTGATAAACTAAAAGATGGGCATAAAAAAGAAACCGAGAATCGGGTTAAAACGCGAAAGTTACGTCCACAAGTTTTACTAAACGGTAATTATAAACTTTTAACTTATTAAAACACAATGTACCAAAAACCATTATTGTGATATGAGCTATAAAGAAATATTATGTGATTATCACAGTACTATATTACTAGGGAGTTCATTGAGGCCTCTTGCGATGGCGTCTCACGATTATTTTGGATTTACATTACGATTTAAAGTGTCCTAACTCCTCGAAACTTCATGGTCCCCAGTGACCTCTTTATTAATAGATATCCCGAACCGATAGTAACGATTCAACACTAATTAGATTATATTTCCAATGTTTGTTAAATAAGTACTTCTCGGTACCTATACGACATATGAAAATTTGAGGTTGCATTCGATCTTTTACTGACGCATTAATCTGCGATATTTGTGATTAACAGACAACTCATGGTGAAATTCATAGCCTCACGTTTTACATGGTTTTGTTTTACAAATTTTGGGGTGAAAAACATACAATGTTCTTACAACTGGACGACAAGTGGTAAGTTTTAATTATTATTACATGTTGCCTAAGTACGATAACCCGAATCTGAGCCCATTATCATGAACCTGTTATTACGAGCGCGAATGTTTATGAATAGATCTAATGGGTTGCCATACCCCTGTTCGGGTGGATTAGCTATCACTATGAAACGAACGTATAATTCGAATATAGGATGTTCCGGGTTAGAACATCACCCGGGACAAAGGCCATTAATTTTGGCATCCAACATGTCAAGCATCAGTGTCATGAGCTTAGAGCAACGTAATTACATTTAAACGATATCTGCATCTGTGCATTTATCATCACTTGGGAGATCCCTTGTGACCCTACAATATATGATTTATCAAACCTATGAATTCACCAACATTATTGTTGACGTTTTAAAAGCAATGTTTTCAGGGGATCAATATGCACAGGTGCGATGATAATGGTGGTTTTGATTTGGAAAGTCATGCATTAAAGATTTGTCACATTTCATTTTGTTATTTGTCATGGGCTGAAAATCTTGTAATTTTGATCAAGTGATCCAGTTAAGCTTGGGCTTATGTAACAATTACTTTGTTAAATCCAATGTATCATTTTCAAACGACTTTTTGGTCGTTCTATATATATCTTGTGTTATTGATCTGAGAAGTAACACGCCCCGGACCCATATTCCGCTGCGACCCAATTTGGGGGTGTTACAGTTTTGGTAGTGGCTAAGTGGTGGTGGTCAGCTGATTTGGAGAGGATAAGAGGAGGAGGAGAGTTTTGATGTATTTGAGATTTGCATGTGGAGGTGTATTTATGAGGGTTTATTGAAAATTAAAAATCAAAAAGGTGTGTGTGATTTTAATGTGGCCGGCCTAGGGGAGGGCTTATATGAGTTAATATATTTTTTTGATTTGTATTTGTGTATTATTTATTAAGAGTGTAATGTAAAAGGTTAAATTAAAAAGGTAGTGGTTTTTGTAAAAATGTAAGGTTTAAAAATAAAATGCGAAACAAAACGGAAAATGTTAAAGATATAAATTTTAATTTCTCGGGGTAAATTATAGGAAATATTAAACTACTAAGGACACGAAGATGGATAAAAATCCTAAATACGGCTTAGGCTTAGCTAGGAACAAGAATTTCCAAATCGAGTGACAAATAAAAGCAATGGTTTTACTTAAAAGTAAAAGTAGAAATCAAAACAGGGTTTAGATATCGACCTTGAAACTACAAAATGTCACAAGAAGTACATTTGGAAGCATGCAGCTTTTGTGTGATAGATTAGTCAGTTGGTCATCCAAGAAATAGAAGAGCACCGCCATATCCAGTACAGAAGCTTAATACAGTTATGATGTTGTGCTCCAATACTTTGGATGAGATCATAATTAAATTACTATGGCCTTAGGTTCAACAAGATACCTCTGTACTACGATAACAAAAGTGTCATTGCCTTATGTTGTAACAACGTCCAACATTCCCGATCGAAGCATATTGACATCAGATACCACTTTATCAAGGAGCAAGCGGAAAATGAGGTGGTTGAGCTATACTTTGTTAGAACGGAATATCAGCTGGCAGATATCCTTACCAAGGCATTGGGACGAGAAAGACTTGAATTTCTTATCAACAAGTTTGGAATGAGAAGTATTTCTCCTAAAACGTTGAACATTCTGGCAGACGAAGAAGAAGAGTGATGGTGGCACATCTTCTTGTATCCTATGTAAATACAAAAAACCAGAAAAACCCAAAAAGATTTTCACATTTATAAAAATTTTACAAAAAGAAAATAGAAAAATATAAAACCCATAAAAAGAAAATAGAAAATACAAAAATATGTTTTCATGACATGTCTTCTGATAATCGATAGTATTTACGGCTTTAAAAATGTCATTCAATAATGACACGGAGCTGTAAATAAAGTTCGAGCAGAAGTTCAAACTGTTTTCAAAACATGTCAATGGCTTTAGCAATTCTAATTTCATAGATAGCAACTCCGAGGTTTCTTCATCTTAAAGGCAATATTTCTCCAAAAAAAGAAAACTTGACCTCAACAACGGGAAGTACTTTTTTTCTCGGGTATGAATTACTTCATATTCATGCAAAAGCTTATGTATACTTTGCTACACAACCCGTGCTATCTAATCAAATATGTGTACGTGTCAGTGCATGTATTTATGTCAAACGAGAGAAATCTTGTTTCTATTGGTGTTGTATTTCAAAAACAATTAATCATCTCAGTTTTCTCATCAGAAAAAGATTTTAAAAGAATTTTCTATCACTCAAACATTGTCTATAACTTTTTGAATAGAAAACGGAACATTATTTGAGGGGGAGAAAATTTTAAATTCTTTCAAAAATAAACTTTCAAAAGTCATCTCGGAATAAAAGGAAAAGTTTCTAAACAATAACATACTCATATTAAAGGGGACATAATATTATTTAACTCATAATGGGCTTAAGATGTCTTTGTTTTAACTTTTTCCGGGACTAAAAGATAATAAAAAAAAAAATCAGGACTTAGAAACTAAGGTTGCAACTTAAGCGACTTAAGGTGCCATTTCAATAAATGGTTTAGACTTAATGATAAGTTTAAAAGGAAAATAGAAAGAATTGTAAACTAGAGGGGCCATTCCTGCCTATTCTTGAACCTTGATCGGTTAACACATCTCACACACAACATATTCCTCACACAAATTCAAAAATTACAAATACACACTCACTCTCTTGTCACACTTCGCACGACTCATAAACACGAAATCAAAACTCGTTTTAAAATCAACAAGGAACTATTCTAACATGTTTCTGTTCTCATTTAACATCATCTTCCTCAATTAGAATTGGATAAAACTACTTTTTGCACTCAAATCCTTAGAAAATAGATTTAGGATTCTTTGAAATAAAAATTGAGGGTTTTCTTTAATTAGTTGAGGGGTTTTGTTCATTTAGATGCGTTTAAGCCTCGTGTATAACATTTTTTGATAACTCCTTGTCATGTGTGAGTAAGATCAATTTGTGTGTGATGAATGGTGCGAAACATGTATGTTTTTGTGTAATTGTTTATGGGTTTGTGTTTATTAGCTTCACTATTGCATAATTATACCATTTTAATGAGTATTTAGCTTCCTAAGATCTCTTTTGATTGATAAAGTGCTTCCTAGGTACTAAAATATCAAAAACGGTTGAATGTATACTTAAGTGGTAGCTAAATGTGTGGGTTAACTGCTTTAAGTCTCTAAGGATGAGTATTGTGCCTTTAGTTTCCTTATAAATCATTTGTTATGTGTTCTCCTTTTGTGTATGCTCGAATTCTCATGAATGAACTCAAACTGTGTTTATATCTTGTGTTCATAGAATCTGAATTGCTTTTGAATGATTTGAGATATTTGTGTTTGGATATTGCATGTTTAAAGATTGTTAAAATCTAAGTTTAGTTTTTAAGAACCTTGCGAAACATTTATATGATTAGTTGTGCAAAACATGTCTCTCTTAAATGGTGCGAAACATGTCATGTGTTATCCGTGCGAAATATGTTTTGTATTGTCCATGCGAAATATGTTGATCTAAGACTGTGTGAAATATGTTTGTTTACTTTGTGCGAAATATGTATGTATTTTCTTGTGCGAACCATGTATATTTATGCGAAATATGACAGGTGTAACATTCCGTGCGAAATATGACATTTTATGAAAAGAAACTCTACACAAATTTTTTTAAATTTGTGTAAAACTTGCTTGTTATGTCATAATACATCTTTTGTCATGATTGTTTATGTGATAATTAATCTCTAATTGAAAGTTTGACTTAGGATCACTTTGTCCTGTCGAGTTGACTTTATTCATAGAGTTGACCTTGACCATTGACCTTAGTTGACTTTATTCATAAAGTGCATTAATACGGACTATTGGTAGAAATATTACGATATTTAATCTACACATTCTCTTTATGTTTTGGTTATGACAAACATGTAACTTATAACACATAACGTAAAGTGCTCAAGTTATTCGTAATCACAAATCATTAAAGTATTCATACGACAGCATCTCTCGACGTCTCAAGTCTGCTTCAACTAAGTTTGCACCCGACGTGAATCACTTAAATGTATGAATAAATAAATGCTTAATTTATTTAATGATCAAAGGAATTTAATTTTTCTAAACCATACATTTTTTATAAAATGTAACAAACATTTTTAAAACTTATACAAAATATTTTTGTATTTACAAGAAATATTTTATTCAGAATAAATATTTTGAATTCAAAATTTCCCCTTCAAAATGAATAAAACGGCTCTAGAAAACACCTCATCTGGAAAAGACAAAATTAGGAGCATCCTACTATAGGCGGCCCCCTTATAGGTATGGGCGGACCCCTTAGTGATAAGGGGGGCCGGCATAGGAGCTAAGGGGGGCGATCATGTAAAATGGCTCCCAGCTTTGCCTATAAATAGTGGACTGTTCCTCACAGATTTTGCACCCATTTTCTTTTTGTCCCAAATCAGTTTATACATCTCACACATATTCTAAAAACCTTTAATAATTCAATCATAAGCATTTGTTTCCAAGTGATTCAAGCTTATTCCTCCAAGTGCAAGAGAAGAACTCCCGTTATCGTCAAGATACGAAGTTATGTAGTTTAGTTAGTGCATTTGTGACATGTGTTACATTCACAATGTGTAGACCGAGTCTATGTTTCTAAACTTGTGTAATAGTTAGATCGGGTTGATTGTGATAGTATTTAGGTGAGGTAAATACTTGTAAGGGTGGTTAGTATTTTAGGCCTTAAAATACAAGCGTGTGGTAGATCGGTTCTAGCTAAGATTAGAACTCGATATTTGGCTTGGTGTCGGAAATTGGTGTAAGCTACGTGTGGTAGATCGGTTCTAGCTAAGATTAGTACTCGACATTTGGCTTAGTGTCAGGAAATACTGGGTGAAGCTACTGGTTGTACGGTTTATTTCTCCACCTGAAAGGGAGCTTGTTGTCTAGTGAAGTAATTCTTCAGAGTTTGGGTTACCAAGAGTTGGAGTAGGGTCGAAGAAGGAGCTTCGTGAGAGCGAACCAGCTATAAATCTAACCGAGTAGGTTTTGCATTTCCATTTAACACCTTTCGCTTACAATTTTTTTACAGTATCGTCTTACATTTATATTTGCATTAAATCTATGTGTGTGTGAATTGTTGCTTATATTGTTTGGATAATAATTGTGTCATGGATAGAAGTTAATATTTTGATTGTGTTTATATTGCTATGACATGCTCTAGTGGACATAGATGTATTATTCACACTTCTCATATTGTGTCTAACTTGATCGACAATATTTGATACGAAACATTTTTAAGATTTTAAAAGAAAAACGTATTCACCCCCCTCTACGATTTCCACAATTGGTATCAAGAGCCACGTCGCTCTAATTTTCAAAACAAATGGTTTAAAAATTGAGTACGATCCATGTATCAAATTACCCATTAAGGGGGATTAAATATGAAAAGTGTTTTGTTGATTAACTTGTATTAGTTTTGATGTTATATACACTAATTATACTAGCTCGAGATAAAAATGATGCTTAAATTAAGTGTTATATGTTCGGTATCAAATTCAGAAAGTTGTACACTTTTCCGCAAAGTCAGAAAATAATTTTTTACAAAAATTATAATTCTGAGTATCAGGTGGGCGGCCCCCTTAAATATTTGGGCGGCCCCCTTAATTTTAAGGGGACCACCTGTTTGATTCGACAGTTTTTCAAAAACTTTGAAAATCATATAAAATCAATCGTAAGTCCGTAGAAGTCGTGCCACCCGCCATTTCGAAGAGAATTGATTCTACTTTCATATAAAAATACTTCCAAGTATTTATTTCAAACTTAATTTAGTCAGAAAGGCAAAATACTACTTATTGTCAACGTTGAGCCTCGTTTTAACGTAAAACTTGTATTTTACCTTTTCCTTTCGAGTCGGACATTTCTAGTTGGTATACCTTTAAAAAATGATGTAATTGACTTTTCAAAAATATTAAAATTGGTTAGTTTTTGAAATGGGGAGGAAACTAATTTGTTTTCAAACAAAACTGAGCTAAGTATACATTGTTGTATCTAATACACAAAACGACGACAAGTACTTTTATGTGTTATGCTATATGATTATGTGCACTTGTTTGTGTCTTAAGTTTGTTATTAGAAATTATTCCAACATGTTTTAACATCAATATAACATATGAAAAAATATTTCAAACCATGATCAAGAGTAAAAATCTATTTTACATGTTAATATGATTCCTAGATGGTGATTTAATATATAAACATCATATACACATAAAATCATAAATGTAAAGAGTGTAGGGTTTTTAGATGACCTTATGATGATGTATGAAGAAGAGAAACAAGATTTAAACCCTAGTTTAGAATCAAAACCTAAGCTTTCAAGACTAGAAAACCCTAATTTTTCCAAGAAACCCTAATCTTAACTTTCTTGATTAAACCCTTGTAAATGATAATCCAAGCCTTCAATACACCTTAGAATATCTTAGGTATGATGCTAGAACACTTGAATACTTGGCAATAAAAATTGTATGGATTATTTGTTATGGTTGTTTTGAGCCGTGGGCTAGAGAGGAGCAAAAGAGAGAGTTTGTGTTGGTTTTTGGTTAAGGAAATGCATGTGTGTGTTATCTAAAAGTCTTGAACTATTATATATACATAAGGCTAGTCCAAGTTTCTAGTAATCTTGACTAAGACCATGAGAAAAATAAGAGGAGGGATTTTTAGGAGAATTATGGTCAAGTACTGTATGGTTAGGTTATATGAATCCTAGTGTTGTACAAGTCTTTAGCTACGTAATATGTGTGCTCTTTGTTCCCTTAAGGTGTACATATGGTTTGAAATTGGGGGGGGGAGATGGCTAGGTGAGTCTTAGATATTTTGAGGTAATATCTTGCATTACTTGTAGTTTTAATATGTATAGATTAAGTGTAGAAGTATAAACTTGTAATGTGTATGTTCTAGTTGGGTTCTTATATGTTACCATATCGGCTAACATGATAAATATATGGAGTGAAGTTTTATAAAAACTTTGTGTATTGGGTATAATAATCGGGTATTTCTTGAAGCGTTAGATAAGTTTTGGTGGTTACGTGAATGCACATAATGTATTTTATCGCGAATGTAAACACTTTATGTACACCAATAAAATATAATGTGTAAAGTTAATATTTATCATCAAATAGTATATTTACCAAGTGTTTGACGTTAAACTTTTATTGGTTTGACGCCAGTCTTACGTTGAATGACAATTTTAGTTTAAGCGATTTAACTTAACGATTAAAATTAAAAGCAAACGCGTACAAGACTAAAAATAAATAGTGAAATAAATGACGTCGTAAAATGACCTGAAAACACAGGGTGTTATAGTCTTCCCCCGTTAAATGAGCCTTGTCCTCAAGGCTTAAGACGCGGCACTTGACGGACGGTGCGGTTTTTGTGAAGAGGTGTGGATACTTCTTCCGGAATTGATCTTCACATTCCCATGTAAAAAATCAGATGAAACAAGGGTTTAATAAGGAGGGCTGTTTTTGTCATTTAAGGGTTTTGTCCTTATGTGTTGACCATAGCTTGACTTGGGTTAATTTTGTGTTGACCAAGGGTTGACTAAGTTGACTTTTGTTGATCTTTGCTCAAAATTCCCGGCTTTGTGCACTCTATCCGTTCTCATGTTCGTGTTTGTTCGGTTTTGGCCATTTTCTTGTGATTTTTGCAATATTCGTACCTACACATCACAAATGACAAAACAAGCAATATACAAGCATAATTTGCACAATTTGTTCATTTTAGGGCCATTTTTGGTATAAAAAGGATATGTGATTTCTCACATATCACCTATCCTTAACTTGAAACTCCATCGGCTTACGCTTTAAATCGGCGTAACTCTTTTGTCGGTCACGAGCGGCTTGCATTCTCTGCTTGATCTGAATGACCTTCTCAGTTGTCTCTTGGACCATTTCTGGACCGGTGAGTTGAACTTGTCCGACCTCGGCCCAACAAACAGGTGAACGACACTTCCGTCCGTAAAGTGCCTCGAATGGTGCAGCCTTGATGCTAGCGTGATAACTGTTGTTGTAAGAAAACTCAACTAGTGGCAAATGTCTAACCCAACCATTTCCAAAGTCGATCACACAAGCACGTAGCATATCCTCGAGAGTTTGGATAGTTCTCTCGCTTTGTCCATCAGTCTGCGGATGGTACGCAGTACTCATATCCAAGTTAGTACCCAAAGCCTTCTGAAGTGACCTCCAGAAATTTGATGCGAACCTAGGGTCGCGATCACAAATGATTGAGACAGGTATTCCATGCCTCGTGACTACCTCCTTCAGGTACATTCTCGCCAATTTCTCCATGGAATCAGTCTCTCTCATTGGTGTAAAGATTGCAGACTTAGTAAGTCGGTCAACAATCACCCAAATGGTGTCATATCCTTGCGACGACTTAGGAAGCTTGGTGATAAAATCCATAGTGATATTATCCCACTTCCATTGGGGTATCTCGGGTTGTACTAACAGACCCGATGGCCTTTGGTGTTCAGCTTTGACTTTAGCACACGTCAAACATTTGCTAACATAGGTGGCGATGTCGGCCTTCATATTGGGCCACCAATATAGCTTTTTCATGTCCTGGTACATCTTGTCAAAACCCGGATGAATGGAGTATTTTGATTTGTGGGACTCGTGCATGATCACAGTCCTCAAGTTACCATAACATGGCAACCAATTCATGCCGTTTAAGCATAAGGTTCCGTCAGCGCGAGGTTTTAACTTTTCCTTCGGTATATCCTTCCTGATCATACCACCTACATCTTCGTTCTTGAGATTATCTGGTTTATGTGCTTCGGTCTGTACATTCAAGATTTGTTTGGGAAGATCCAAACCAATAGTCATCACTAGGGCTCTGACTCTTAATGGTTTAATTCACTCTTTCCTGCTCAAAGCATCAACAACAACATTTGCTTTCCCCGGGTGATAACGAATCTCACAATCGTAATCACTGAGCAACTCTAACCAATGACGTTGCCTCATATTCAACTCCTTTTGGTCAAGTATGTGTTGTAGACTCTTATGATCTGTGAACATCGTACACTTGGTTCCATACAAGTAGTGCCTCCAAATCTTTAAAGCAAACACCATCGCACCAAGTTCCAAATCATGGGTAGTATAATTTTTCTCATGAATCTTCAGCTGTCGTGATGCATAAGCAATCACCTTCTCGTTTTGCATCAATACCGCACCCAATCCTTTATGTGACGCATCGCAATAAACAATAAAGTTCTCAGCTCCTTGAGGGAGAGCTAAGATGGGTGCGCTACACAACTTATGCTTCAATGTCTGAAAAGCTGCTTCTTGCTTGTCACCCCATTCAAAGGCGACTTTCTTCTGAGTGAGTTTGGTCATTGGCTTAGCGATTTTTGAAAATCCTTCAATGAATCTTCGGTAGTAACCGGCAAGACCTAAAAATTGACGAATCTCCGTTGGAGTCTTAGGAGATGCCCAATCTTTTATGGATTCGATCTTGGCGGGATCCACGTGAATGCCTTGACTATCAATCACGTGGCCGAGAAATTGTACCTTAGGAATCCAAAATTCACATTTAGAGAATTTAGCGTACAACTCCTCCTTCTTAAGCAATTCCAAAATTGCCTTAAGATGTTCTTCATGTTCCTTCTTGTTCTTTGAATAAATTAGTATATCATCGATAAAGACAATTACAAACTTATCCAAGTATGGTTTACACACTCGGTTCATGAGGTCCATGAATACTGCAGGTGCATTTGTTAAACCAAATGGCATCACTTAGAACTCGTAATGACCATACCGAGTCCTAAATGCCGTATTCAGAATATCCTCTTCTCGTACTCTAAGCTGATGATAACCCGATCGCAAGTCTATCTTCGAATAAACACTGGATCCGTGTAGTTGATCGAAAAAATCATCAATCCTTAGGAGAGGATAATGATTCTTCACCGTCAGCTTATTCAATTCCCGGTAGTCAATGCACATCCGGAATGATCCGTCCTTCTTTTTGACAAACAAGACCGGAGCTCCCCAAGGTGAGGAACTGGGTCTTATAAAGCCCTTGTCAGATAGTTCTTGTAGTTGTTCCGACAACTCTTTCATTTCAGAAGGAGCTAATCGATAGGGTGCTCGTGCTACAGGTGCAGCACCGGGCATCAAATCGATTTGGAATTCCACTTGTCGAGTCGGTGGAAGACCCGACAAATCTTCAGGAAATACTTCAGGAAAATCTCGAACGATTGGTACGTCCTCAAGTCGCTTCTCCCCTGACTTGTCTTCAGTCTCCTTCGTAGTAACATGTGCCAAAAAGACATTATGTCCTTTCAACAAATATTTATGAGTTTTGGTGCACGAAATGATGTTCAAACGAGTCCCGTTTCCCTGATTACTTCCGTCACCATGAACAATTAAGGTTTCATTTCCCCAGGGAATACGAACGATCTTCTCGGCACAATCAATGACAGCGTGGTACTTTGACAACCAATCCATACCGATTATGACGTCGAAGCTACCAAGTTCTACGGGCATTAAGTTGATGTTGAATGGATGGTCTAAGAAGTTTAATGTACAACCCCGGATGATAGTGTTTATCCCAATTATTTTCCCGTCGGCTAGTTCAACATCATAATAATGGTCTAATGTAGTTGGTGTGATATCAATTAGGGAACTAAATGTAGTAGATACAAAACTTCTATCGGCACCAGTATCAAATAAGATAGAAGCATAACGGTCGTTTAGAAGGAACGTACCCATAACGACGTTGGAGTCCGGGTTTGTTCCCGCATTGCCCACCACATAAACCTTGGCTGGTGCATTGCCATTCCCACGTTGATTACCACGGTTTCCATTCTTCAGCTTCGGGCAGTCTTTCTTGAAGTGCCCCTGAACACCACACTCATAACAAGTGACAGCATTCTGAGTTGTCCCGAAGTTCCCACGATTGTTATTATTACCATTGGGACCAGAACTTCTGCAGTCACGAGCCAGATGACCGATCTTCTTGCACTTATTACACCTGGGAGCACATGGACCTTTGTGGTGATAGTTGCATTTTGTACACAAGGGCAATGATCCCGTGTGCTCCCTCTTTTCACCAGGCCTAGCAGTGTAAGCCCCCCAGTGTTCTGTCTCTTGTTTTGTTGTTGGTGCCCATGATTGTTTTCATCATTAAATTCTAATTTCCTCTTCTGCTCAGCTTGCCTTTCAGTAATAGTGAGGACCTTTTGATCCATCTGGTCATTGGCAAACTCAATTGCTTTCTCCATCGTCTTGGGTTGATATGACATTACATTTCCCCGAATCATATCAGGAAGTCCACCAACATATTTCTCAACTTCTTCTGATTCCTCGTGGAACATCCTTCCACACATCAGTGCAAGCTCTTGAAAACGCAGAGTGTAACTTGCGACATCAGTACCTTTTACTTTTAGGTTCCAGAGCTTAATTTCTAACTTCTTGATTTCACCCCTTGGGCAGTATTTGACTGTCATCATCTTCTTTAGTGCCTTCCAGTCCATAGCATAGGCGACATCCTGAGTGACAGTCTTCATGTGGGAGTTCCACCATGTTAGAGCATTTCCAAGGAAAGTGCATGTAGCAAACTTAACTTGGTTCTCCACAGCACAGTTGCTGATATGGAACACTGATTCCATCTTCTCGAACCATTGTGATAGCACAACCACTCCTTCAGTACCCTTAAAAGTAAGGGGCTTGCAATTCAGAAAATCCTTGTACGTACACTCACGGGGAGTGCGTACAGTTCCTCTAATTCCAGTTTTAGAATTGTGGCTTCCGTCGCCATGACCATTAGTGCTATTTCGAAGAGTGTCATGGTTAGCAAGTGCCGCAGACACTCTTGCTTCGATTAGTTGCTCAACAGCAGCAGCTGTCATAGGGGTAGCAGCCGCAGCAGCAGCCCTTGCAGCAGCAGCAGCCCTTGCAGTAGCAGAGGATCTCCTTGGTGGCATATTGTTCTAAATCATAACAATATAATACACGTGAGTTTTCATAAACATCACAACATGACATGGGTACAACATATATATAACAAGATCACATCACACAGTGATTATATAACATGACTAGGATCACAACACATAACAGAATTGAGATCGACATAACATAATACAACACATTATATATATAACAAGATCACATCACACAGTGATTATATAACATGACTGGGATCACAACACATAACAGAATTGAGATCGACATGACATAATACAACACATCATATATAACTGGAAAACATACATGATTGTCTGATACAAGAAATGAAAATACAAGTCCTACTGCCGTGCTAGCTGGGCATAAAACCCAAAATATTTAGCCGACTAACATAATGATAGCTATGAATACGACATGAGAAGTGTAAACCTAGGCATAACTACCAGCGCCCTCGCGATCATCTACATGAGTCTGTTCTCTAGCCTGAAATGCCTGAATCTGTCATAATGCCGCTGACAACTGTCCCTGTAGTGATGAAACATGTGTAATCAATGTCATCATCAGTGACTCCTGTGAGGCGATACGGTAATCCTGCATCTGGGTACGAGTCTTATATGCTTGTAGTTTATAGTGAACTACCGAACTCAACCCAACGGAATGTGCCCAAGCCTCTCGGGAAACGAGGGCCTCCCGATCTAACAGTTTGCAGTCTCATAGTGAAACTGTCTATCCTCGACCAATCCATCAACTCTCTGAAATAATTGAGTATGTCTATCCTGAGTATCCTCTATCACAGCATAAACATCTTGTGTGTCCTGCTCCTGAACCACAGCAAGCTCGGTCACTCTAGCATTGACCCCCTTGAGGGTCGTCGGTGCTACCTCCTTAACAGGCTCTATCGGGTCTACCTAAACATCTCTAATCCCATAGCCAACCTCCTCGGCTCTCTGACGTCTGGTTTTGGCAGCAAGAGTGCCGATAAACCCATATTCTATCCTATGACCTCCAGTAGGTCTAGGAGCAGTAGTCGAACTCTCCCCCACCTTATATCTCGATGTGAGAGCAGTCAAACATAACCTCTTACGAGGTGGTAACTCGGCCTCGGGAATGTCCTCCCTACGGTCGACTGGTGGTGGTATGAATAGTGAGACTGGTAGTGGTGGTAGTGGTGATGATGGTAATGGTAATGATGTAGGTACATGTGGTGGTAAATGTAGTGATGATGGTAATGGTGGTGTAGCCGCAGACTCATAGGTCTCAAACGACTCTGTCTCCTCAAAAGAGGGGACATAGTCAACAACGGGTGCAACAACAGAGTCGGACAGAGCCAGATGCTTCTCCTCCTCCTCCTCTGAAGCCTCCTCCTCCTCATCATTATCAGAGGAGTCATCATCATCGATGTCACCTCCATCAGCTAGATAGTCTGCTAAACCATCCTCAGAGTCCTCCTCGGGATCCTCCACGGGATCTGAGTCAGCAACGTAGCCCGGCGATAAGGCTATAGGTGAATCAGCAACAACATAAGGCTGATCCTCAACGGGAACCTCCTCAGCAGATGGGGCCAAGTACTCGGGGTACTCTAGTCCCAGCACGTAATCTGGCGAGAGCGGTACCTGCTCTGGCTCCTCAGGGCCAAGCACGTAGTCTGGTGATGTCGGTGCCACCTTTGGTGAGTCAGGCTCCTGGAGTCTGAAGAAGTCTACAGCCCAAGCTAGCGGGTCTTTATGCGATTGTTAGCCTTACATATATTAAGTCAAACAAGAATGTTATCGGTCTAAGAAAGTCAAACTAGGTCTTGTATTGTAATAGGCTAGTCGGGTTCAACGGGCTTGGATTGTAATCTAATATTGTCCGTGTTTCGGGCTCAAAGCCCAAGTTATGCCAAGCCCGGCCCAAGTTACAAGCCCATAAGCCACCTAGCATGGCATGGGTATAAAATCCCTTCACCACACTTGGTGAAGGGTGTTGGTTACATTTCACTTAACTTGTAACTTCCCATTTTCTTTCTATCTAATCTTCTTTCTCTCTCTACTTTCTCTCTCTAAGATTTCTTCTCATTTTCTAGCATCTTGGTATAATTAGTGTTGTGTATTGGATTAAACTAGTGGGATAACATGTGGTACCAGAGCTAAAGGGGTGTTTAGTGATTAAATTCGTGTGGTTAAACAAGATCAAATTCGTGATCAAAAAGAAGTCAATAGAAATAAAATCAAACCCAAATTTTTGGGCTTAGATGTGTGAATGTTTATGTTATTAAGCAAGATCTAGGCATAAGGTAGCTAATTGTGCAAGAGAAATCAAGTGTCAATCCCAAATAGATCTATTTATAACATTCGCGCTCATACAAAGTAATTGACAGTTCATGATAATGGGCAGAGTGGGTTATCGCTACTTAGAAAAACACGTAATCATGATAAAATGTACACTTGCGTCTAATTTGTAAAACAATGCATGTTTCCATCCCTAAAAGTTTTAAATCATTGATATAGTAAAACATGGGGCTATGAACTCACCATAGTGAATAAACTGATATATATGTATCAAGTGAATGGAAACGTTACGGATAAACCGAATGCAACCTAATTAAATATAGGCCGTATGAGTACAATGTACTTAATAATACTACATCACAAAGTTATATAGTTACACCACCACCTAATAGTTTTTGTTTAGTTTAAAATGTCAAAACAATGTTTAAACCGTACTTTATTGAATAAAGGTGTTTGTATTTGTATCTGTAAGATAAAGTATGGTTTTCGTCTCATAATTGATTGTTTGTTAATAATACATTTTTTAAATATTATTATTGTTTATAATTATATTATATAATTGGTTTAATTATTTTTATAAAGAGTGCACAAAAGTAAAGATAGTGCATACGATTTTATAAACCTCATATCTTTATCGTTTTAACTCCGTTTCAAGTGTTTCTTATGTCCACGGTTTCGTATTTTTTAAAATATATAAAAATATTATAAATGATGAACAGTAGTTCTAATTGTTTTTGTAAAATTATATAAAACTACTTTTATATAATTAATCGTCGTAACCTTCCAAAAGTCATAACTTACTCATATTTAATCCGTTTCACTTGTTCGTTATATGTATTGGATTCGTTTTAAAAAGCCTAATCAAAGTTTACTTTTTCATATGGTTTTGGTCTGTTATGAACAGTAACAGTAAGATGAAGTTTATAAAAATATTTGTATAACTTTAATTATTGAAATTCGTATTTTAATTGTATCTACTTCGTTTAATTCGGGGGTTTTAGAATAATGATTCCTATGTCCACGTCTTCGTAATTGAAAGCTCTATTTAGGAAAATTATTTTCCAACAGTATACCATCATGAACAGTAACCTATTTTTATAAATTTACTTTCATAAAAATACTCTTTAACTTAAACTTGTAAATAACGTATCACCTTTATTTTAAATCCGTTTTTTGAGTTTCTTACATGTTTGGATTCGTCATGAAAAGTAATATCTTTATAAAATATCTCCCTTAATATATCAGATCTGAAACAGTAAATATTTTTATAAAATAACTTTTATAAAAATACTTTTATACATTTAATTATTGTAAACTTAAAAATGTCATATCTCCTTCGTTATTGCTCGGTTTTTCAAGTTTCTTATATGCTTACGATCCTTGTGATAAGTACTAATTAAATAAAAAATAATATATATATGTTATTTGACAAAATCAAATAGTAGGTACCAAAATAGTTTACATGTTTTTGTTTTATAAAACAAGTTTTATACTTCCATTTATTAAGAGCTTTTATAGAATTCTTTTACCAAGTTTTCTATCATATATCTTACATCTATTAGTCCTCTAAAAGTCCATAACAATTGTCCAAGTGAAAAGCATGTTCTCATGATCTTTTATACATAAACATGTAATTAGCTTTCAATACAAAATAATTTACAAACCTAACTTATAAATTACTTAACACTTATATATAATATGTAATTCCATTTTAAGTGTTATTTCATCAAGGTATATAGTAATTTCGAATTATGATAAGCCCAACATCTTCATATATCACCAAATGAATCTAGGGGTTTTAACATATATAACTAGTTTATACACATAAGATAATATTGAATGAAATGGAAATACTTAATTTGACCTTATAAGAGGATGAGTAGATGGATGAACACAAAATAAAAATCTAGCACAATCTTCCAATTCAAACCCGAATCACGAAAACCTAAATATCGTTTCTTGATTAATCCTTGTTAAAACCCAAATCCAGCTTGATTGCCTGTGAGTAACCTTGATATTACTTGGAATGAAATGGTGTATTCGTGCATGCCTTGGAGTGAAAAATAAAATGAAACCCTAGCCTATAATTTTAAGCCGTAGGTTTTAAGCTTATTTTGGGAGAGTATGATTTGTTTTTCTTGTAAATGAGAAGAGTATGAGTTAGTTATCATAAGACTTACTATTTATGGAACTTGGAAAGACCTAGTACAACCTTAAACTAATACCATGGGATGTAGTGGTTTAGGGTACATTGCAAAAGAGCTCTCCTCCTCCCTAGGAGGAGGCCACGGCTCACATTGGATGTAGGGTACCAAGATGGGACAATTTCTAGTAAGTAGTGAGATGTAAGAGTCCTTTAGTCCTAGGTTGAGTTAGGAAGTGTACTTGTGTAAATTAAACTTGTCTTATGTTTATTTCATAGTGGATCCAGCCATAGTGGTTTATTAAGTGGTAAAATGATTAAATTTTGTGTATTGGGTATAAATGTGGGTATTGGTTTGAGTATAGATAGGTATAGGTACTTTCGGGTATGCCTAAATGTAATTTATTGTGAAACGTAAGCGTTTTACGTAACAAATAAAAATAAATTATGAAAAGTTATAAATTATACTCTTATTAATCATATAACACTTGCTTGATGTAAACTTTTATTTGTTTGGTGTCCGTTTACGTTGAATGATGATTTTTAGTTTACGCGATTTAACTATACGATAATAATTAAAAGTAAACGCGCAAAAGCCTAAAATAAATAATGGAATAAATGAAATCGTAAATGACCTAAAAATGAGAAATGTTACACACTCCTACAGGATACTGATAAGATTGATTAGCTAAACATATATACATCCTGGTGGGTTTGATGGTACCACCTAAGAGTTTCGCGTACAGTGAGTATACGATTAGGTTGATACTTGCACCAAGGTCAGCCAAAGTATTACACGTAATTGAATTTCCAAGGGTACAAGGGATTAGAAAGCCTCCCGAATCTCTATGTTTTGGTGGAATTTTATTTTGAACGATGGCCGAGCATTCTTCATTAAAAAAACAGTGAATATTTCTTCCAGCTTGTTCTTGTTGCTGACAAGTTCTTTCAGAAATTTGCCATAATTTGGCATACCAGCTAGAACATCAACGAGGGGTATTATTGATTCCTACTTCTTTGATCATGTTTATGAACTTGCCATATTTTTCTTCCATCTTTTCTTTTCTAAGGATTTAAGGGTACGGAATTCTTGGTTTGTATGCCTTCATTGGGATTGGTTCAGTTTGTTTAGAAGTGGAAGGGGTCAGTTTATCTTCCTTAGCCTTCTCCTCAGCTTCGTCATCACTGTCATAGTTGATAATGGTGATCTTATCATTAGTATTTGATGGTGGATCATATGTTTTACCACCGCGTGTACATACAACATTTACATGCTCGGTTCTAGCAGGTGGTAGACGATAGGCTTTATCATTTGATCCACCTGATGGCTTTGGATTCAGTTGCGTGGTACTTGGAAGAGCACCAGTCGGTCTGGTAGCATTTTGGTCAAAAAGTCGACCAAGTATTGTCTTAAGGTCGTGAATCCCATCTTGGTGATTCTTTTGTCCTTGTTCGAACTTTGTCTTAAAGTTGAAGAATAGATTTTTGACATAACCATTTGATGATTTTTGAGCAATCATGAATTCTTGCATGGTTTTTTCGAATTTAGATTCTTCGTGCTTCTTTTTAGGTGATGGTTTGTCTTCACATAATTGTAAATGATGATTTTTGTCTTGTGGTTGGCGATCGTGCCAATTACCAAAACTTATACCGTAGTAGTTTCCTCGATATCCTCCTCTACGGTATCTTCCATAAGCGTAATTTGCTTCTTCTTCGTGTCCTCCCATTAGTTTATCATTACACTTCAATGACGGATGAGTTCCAACACACTTTGCACTTCCTTATCGCATTTCCTTCATTTCCTTTAATTTTGTTTAATTGCGAGTTGATTTTCATGGTTAATGCTTCCATTTTCTCCATGAGTTTTGAGTGGTCAGATTTTTGGCGAAAGAAACGGTTTTCTTTTATGGTTTGGTTTTAGCATCCTTAGACCAATCGATTTTTAAAAGTACTCGGTCCTCGAGTAATTTATAAGCCTCGTTAGGGGTCTTATAAAGGAATATTCCCCTGGCGTCAAGGATTGAATGGGTAGCATTGTCAAGTCCATGACAAAAGATTTGGATAATGGTTTCACAGGCTAAACCATGTCCATTGAAACTACAAACTAAGTCTTTCATGCGAAGATAATCTTTGACAAGTGATTCATTCGGATTTTTGGTAAAAGCATGAATTTCCCCCATGAGTCAGTTAAACATGGCGGGTGAAAAGAAACGGCTTGCGAAAGTTTCTCTCATTTGTTCCCAAGTGGTGATAACACCAGGACTCAATTCGTTATACCAAACTTTGGCATCTCTAGAAAGAGATGATGGAAAGAATTTAAGTTTGATGGAGTCAACATTAGTGTTACCGTATCAGAACATGCCACAAATTTCGATAAATTCGGCTATGTGCTTATGCGGATCAGCCCGCGCACGACCATCGAATTGGCGATCTTTGATCATGAAAAGGTGATGTCCTTTTACGGTGAAATTGTCTCCGGGGTTAAATGCAATGATAGCAGCCTCGGGGGTGGGTGCTACGGCTCAGTTGGTTCCCCACATGGGTTGATCATCGGTGATGGAAAAAGGTAGATAGTGAAATGGATTATAAATGAATTCCGCTTCAAAAAGGTTAACAAACGATGGATATTTGATTCTTGGTTGATGATTTTCTAATGGGAAAAACGGATGTTTCTATTTGGTTTTTAATTTTGTTTGATGAATTAAATGCTCGGGCTTAAAAAGAGGACTAATTGGTTTCCCCCCCGATGATCTTGTGCGCATACAGGTTCAAAACGCAACTACGCAAAGCTAATGACAAAAATAAATAACAAGGATTTAAAATTAATTAAAAATAAACAGAAATAATAAAACAAAAAAATTTTTATGGAATTTTTGAGTTTCAATCAGTTATTTGCGGTTAGGAACTTAAATGACGGCTAAGATGGAAACCGGCGGCTAAGAAATTTTCTGAGGGGGTGATGCCGGCGGCTGAGGGAGATGCCGATGGATGGGGGTGTGCTTCAGGTGAGCTTAACCGGTGGTTGGAATTATTTCTAAGGCTGCTCAGCTGGCGGCTGGGAACAATGTCGGCGGTTGAGGGGCGGTTTTCGGGAAAAAAAAATCTTCTTTTGATGGCACACAAAACTAGGAACAAGATTGGGATTTTAAAAAATGAACAAGGGACAAATTCAAAGCTTAAAAAAATGAGATCAAGCCTCCGGCTGCGACGCCAAAACTTGATGTGTCTCGTTTGAGCAAGTTTTAAATTTATAACACATGTACCGAAATTGATGAACAAAACAGACACAGGCAAGTATGACATGTTCGTTTATAGTAAGATTATTTAGCAAGTCGAAATCGTTCACGGTGACTATTTAGTTTTTGGAATTAATTTTTGATTAAGAGTCTTGACAACGATTTTAATTATAATAAAAGTAAGCACAATAAGATGACAAAAAGAATTCAATAAAAGAAACATACACTTGTTTATATTATTTTGGTTATTAGTTTGCTTATCTAACACATGACAATAGTTCTTAACACCTTGATTAATCCAAGTAGACGAGTAATACAATCTATTGTTTTTAAGACATATAATCCTCGTCAAGATCATATAAAAATTAAAAAAAGAATTAAGCACAATCAATTCAATTTAAGACTAATTCTTAGTTAGTAAAATTGATTCACGATAGTTTCACAATTTTACCAACAACCACACAAAAGTTTCTTAGAAAACACTTCATGCATCATCTTGAAGTCTTTGAAAACAATGATTTATAACTTTATCCTCTTTATTATGTTCCATAAGACTTGAACTCAGTAGGATTTTCTTTACACGTGTACATTTCTTTGCTTTCTCTTTATGTCTTTATCTTTTCTTCATTTTCTAACTTTGGCGAACTAAGAAATACAAAATACCACTTTGCACAAGAATGAGCTAAAAAGCTCTTTAGTTTAACCAAATAGGATGCATAAAACATGGATAATGCTTATAAAAATATACTCGATTTGAGCGTTATCAGTTTGCTACAACCTTTTCCTTTACCTACTAGGATTTATACACATATTTCCATGGATCTTATTGAAAGTCTTCATAAGTCACAAGGCAAGACAATAATTTTTGTAATAGTGGATAGGTTAAGCACGTATGCTTAATTTATCCTATTCTCTCACCCTTTTAATGTCATGGATGTTGCACACGTATTCTTGGACAACATTTATAAGCTGCATTGATTACCAAACACCATTGTTTCAGACATGGACAAGGTAGTCTTGAGTAAATTTTGGAAGGAGTTTTTTAAGCTAATGCAGATTAAGCTCACTATGTCTACCTCTTATCACCCATAAATAGATGGCCAAACTAACGTAATTAATAGATGTCATGAATGCTATTTGAGGTATATGTCTGTGGAACAACCTAAATATTAAATGAAGTGGTTTCTATTGGCTGAGTGGTAGTATAACACCAACCATCATTATGTTATTAATACGAAACTTCCTAAGATAGTTTATGGTCAAAAATCCACTGTTCATGTTCCTTATCTAGAGGGGGGGGGGGGGTTTGGGTAGAAAGAATAAGAGAAGGATCTGAGAAGTAAAGAATTAGTGGATTGGACACAGACAGCAAAGAAGAAGCCATTAAGTCTACAAATTTCATTTAAAAAGAGCTCATGACAGGATGAAATCCTAGGCTAATAAGCACATGACAGATAGAGAGTATGTGGTTGTTTACTGGGTGTACTTAAAACTACAACCACACACGCAAGTTACAATAAGGAAGGGTAAGCAACACAAGCTATCTCCCAAGTAATATGAACCTTTTCAAGTGTTGGCAAGAGTTGGACATGTAGCTTATAAGCTGAAGCTGCCTGATTCAGCTCAGATACATAATGTTTTTCATATTTCACAATTAAACAAATGCAGAGGTAAAGGGGTTCATAGTGGTTAGTTGCCAGTTGTAATTAACAAGGTGTGTTGATGGTTGAGCCTTTAGCTATTTTGGATAGAAGGATGGCTTAAAAGGAATATTATGGTTTTATTTGTGCTAGTTCAGTAGTCTAATGGGTCAAAAGAAGATGCCACTTGAGAACCAATTGAAGAAATTCAGAAGAATTTTCCCTCTTTTAATATTTGATCATGAGGACAAGATCAATTTGAGAGGGATGGATTGTTATAAGCTGATAGTTTAGCCGTTAGATAAGTTGGCGGCATGTGAGGTGCACGTGTATAGTCCTAGACTAGGCACGTGAGGTGCACGTGATTTACTCCTCAACTCACTCTAACAAACTTTCCTATGAAAACATAGTTTAAATAACCGTTATATTTTCACTTTCATTTTTAGTCTAGAATTGTAATTCTAGTTTCTTCCTTGTAATAATTTAGTTCCAACTTGTAACCAATTCACTTTGATAATACAAAAATAGCTTTGGCGGTCTATTTCTTATTCTTGATTGCCCAACTCTTTGTAATCCGCTAACGACTCTTAATTGATCCTTAGCGGGCTATATCATATCCCTTAATTCCCTTGATCGTTTGTTGATCTTGATACATCTCTATGTTCGTCTGGTCTGTAACTAATCCTATGGTTACTTACTGCTAGTCGAATTTAGGGTTTCGTATTCTTTTTAGGGTTTATCGGTAAATTTTTATTCTTCATGCTTGCTGATCTTGCATATATTCTATTGTTTGTTGTTTGAGTATTATTAATAAATTAATTACTCTCTTCCTTATCATCGCTAGTCAAGGTTTACACTCATATTTGTTTTGGTCTATATTGTTTTCAAAACCCTAACTTGTTAGGGTTTGTCTGGTCTGATTCGAACACTAGTAGAGAATGAGTATTTTACAACGGACTTTTTATGACGGTTTTTGACTCCATCGCACTAAAAAATAAAAAAAACACTATATACCATGGTTAATAAAGAGAGTGTAATATAAAATATGTCATTTAAAACAATTGATACCTCTTTTAATTTATTCTTAATATTTAAAGTTATTTAGAGCAGTTACACATACTTGTTTTAAAAGAATTCAAGATTTTATAATTTAAACTTGTTATTTACAATAGTTGAATATAATTGTTTTGAAAGAATTCAATATTTTATAATACAATCATATTATTTACAACAGTTGATTGTAACTTACTTATTTTTTAGGTGGATATACAATGTCTAGAAGGAGTAAGCGAGGTGCATCATTGGGTAAGAAAATTTATCCGACTGACTCGTTCTATATTGAGTTAGATGAATTTCAAGGAGCTATCAGAGAGACCGATGAGAGATTACATACATGGTTTGGGAATACGGTAAGAGAACGTGCTCCTAATTATTTGGAATGTAAAAAAATGATACAGGAAACGCATGATCAAATGAAGAAGCATGTATGGTTACATATCATGGTAAATATACTTAACACAAATACATGTATCAACATCTATTGTCTATATGTATAAAGTAGTTAAGACATTTTTTGAACCATAACACTTGGAAATTTCAATATGATTACGAGAAGGCAAAAGAGACACAACTATCCAAAGTAAACGGGATGCATCGATCATTCAGAAATACACTAATAGACTTTCTGAGACCATAAATACTACCTTTTGATACTTACAAATATATACCTCAAGATCTTGAGCATTGAGAAAAGTTTGTTGCTTACACGACCTCTGGAGAATTTTTTTATTTGTTGTCATTTTATACTTTTAAGTATATGTTTCTTATTGTTAATGATATAGATTGTTGTAAACGCAGAAGTTTTACAACTCTCGTAGGCAGAGTACCTAATCGTTGTAGTGTAGTATAGGCAAGACTCGGGGGGTGATCGTTCTCTAGGAGAATAGTGAGGTAGGTTCGAAATGTATGTCACTTAATTCTAAGGGCCGAGAGATGATTATTTTTGTATTTTTATGTTTTATAAAGCAAGTAAATCAGAATGTTTGAGAGATGAGGTTTGAACTAAACTAAAACTACTTCTAATTATACAAGAATAGTAAAAGTGATAGGAACTCGGTAGGGAAATAAGCGTGTTCACTTAGAATCTACTACTCCTAGTTATTCTACCTAAGCTACCATGTTGCCATACCCTTGTTAGTGCAATGTGAAGTATTTCTAATTCAGTTTCAGATTGGTCAGTCTTGCGTCTAAGTAAGAACCTAAGTGAACGACGCCTAGCAAATGTTAATATATCACTCAATAGTAGTCACACGCAATAAATACTAGCCTAATTAACTACCTAAGACATAAGATTTGTTAACTGGTTACGTTTTAAATGACGTTTAAGCTAAGGTATGGTATATACCCATTTTTCAATTACCTAACGTGTACACCACTAACAAGAAATGATAGGTGAAACATTATAATTAGGTTTCATGTAATCATAAGCAAACACTAATCAATTTAGCCTAACATGTTAACAATAAGCAAAGATGAACACATAATCAAACAACTATAAAAAATCATAATTGAATGATTAAGGAACTATTACTTAGTGATGAAACATGTGAGTTCTTTGTTTTATTAGTTTAAACGGACATAAAAAGCCCTAAAAATGAATAGGGTTCAGTTCACAAAGACTCTCTAAAGTTTCACATGAATTTATAAAAACAATGTGAACATATATATTGCAAATCACTTCTGACAGCATCAAGCTTTGCTTGTGACGCCGTACCTCGCCGTCGACCAATTAGGGTTTCTCTTCCACCAACTCATTTCGTACGTCGTCAAGATTGGTTTGGACGGCATCACTTGGACCTTCTAACGCTGTTACCTAGGCCGTTGGGAGAACCTAAAGCATCAAACTTGTATTTATTTTTCCTCTTTCTAGGCACATTCATTAAAGGCGTCAAGATGCCGGTCACGATCGTAATTCTTGTCTATTTTCTTCGTTTCTTCATCAAATTGATCTCAACTCACGTGTATTTCTTCCATAAGCTTCCCACGTACCTAAACACTAAAATAAGAGATTTAAAGCAATAAATGGACATATTTACGTGGTTTAAAAGATTAATTGACCCCAAAAAAGTCTATGGAATTATGCATCATCAGTTAATGACTATACTATGTGTTTTCATTCTTTATATAACTTGTATGTGTAGGTAAAAAGTTAGAAAGCAAAGAAAAGTGCACTCCATAACAAGGATCTGACCCGAGTAGGTCGGTTTAGAGGTATGATGGGTTGAGAGCTCTATGGAAAGCTAATAAAGAACAAATAATTGGAAATAGATTCCATTCTGATAGTGATGTGAAGTCTGAACGTTCAATATTACATGTTTTGGGTAGAACAAAAATGAACAAAGAAATTGGGATGAAGAAGTTGACAGACTTTGTTCGTGAGAGAATGTATGCATTGGTAAAAGATATTGTAATATGTCTTAATAATATAAGTTCCATGCTAATGTTGGAATATAGTGTTTTAACAATTATATAATGTATTCTATATTGTTTTAACATATTAAAAAAAGAAATGAAAGCTAATGGTGCCTACTATTTAACGAGAAATGATCCCCTAATAAGGATGCTAGGAAAAGAGCCCAGGGGTAAAGTATCAAGTACTCTAAGAAGTAAGAAATCTTTGGGATCTAACAAAGGTGAGACGATGCAAAAGGTATCAATGAAAGATTTAGAAAACATGGCTGGTAAAATAATGGCTAATGTAAAGCCAAAAATAGATCAATTACGGGTAAACATTACGTCACTTAAGTAAATATCAAGCGGTATAACAAGTGGTGTGTTAGGTAATATAATTGTTGACAGATTTGATGAAATCAAGGTCATTTTGTTTAGAATGTATCATTCATAATAACCGATGACATCAAATAACGTCTATTTTATAGCATTATTTATCCTAGCTAAATTGCTCGTTTTACATTATTTATGCATGAATTGGTACTTAATAATTTATATTGTTATTTGCAGTAAATATGGAGCAATTGGTGAAGTTTAACTAAAAGTTACGCATTTTGGAGCTTAAACGAAGAAATCATGAAGTCTAATGTTCTAACATCTAATACACCATATTCAGCAAGAAGATACGGCGAATTCGTGCCTTAATTCACATGCAACACGAAGATTTGAAAAACCACATACGCTCGTATCTAGAAGACCTTATAGCTGTATCGAAAAATCAAGTATTCGAAATATTCTAGAATATTATATCGTTGTCCCTACCCTCCAAGAACACCAATACGTCGTATTGAACTCCTTTAATACGGCGTATCGACCAAATTTCAAGCCTTATAAATACCGAACCTTAAATACGAATTTTAGTGTGCAAAAATACCACGGACTGAGAAGAAGGCATTAACCACTAGGTTTATTCTTTAGGAGAAAAAAGAAGCCAAGAAGGTCTTGCAACACACTTTAATCCATAGGAAACCCTTGTAATTTCTATACTCTAAATACGCGTTTGTTTTTTGGTATCGTGCTTTATAGTTTTCTTTATCTCCATTCTTTATTTTGCATACATTACTTGTCCCAAATATAAAAACTTCGCCACGTGTCACATTATAATTTGATCCTTCCATTTGATAGTGGGTGTGCACATGATTTATTTGGAATTAATTTCACATGCATGTGACCTTGACGTCACTTTAACTATCACATTATAATTTATCACTTTGTTGGGCTTTTAGTGGGCTTGTGGATAACATGGGCTGACCCGGCTCATAAAATGGGTTACGGGCTGGCCCAATAAAATCCGAGGGCACCGTTGGAATCGACTTCTCGCGCTCTTTTCGATCTCATGCTTGGTTCTGTCCGGTTTTGTCTTTATTTTTGTCATTTTCTTGATATCCGTACCTGCACATACACAAACACAAAAACAACATATATTTTCAATTTTAATTATGTTTTTGGTCTTTTGGGTTTATTTTTCAAGGTAAAAGATATGTATAAAATAGCGAATACCAACTAGCTTCAGTTTCACTCACTTTAGTCTATAGACAGAATCATCTAATCCAGCAAAGGATAAGTCAGGTCTTGAGGGCATGTAGTTCCCAGTGTAGGGAGGGGGAACTACATGAAACCCTTCGCCTGTTTTGAATCTATCATTTACAGGACTATTATCTACATCACTTTCTCTACTATTAAACACACTATGAACCACTTCACTCTCATTCATTTGACTATCATAACCAAGACCAGCTTTGTCTTTAGCACTTATTTGACTATTTATCAGTTTAGTTAGATTCTTTAATGATTCTTCAAATTTTTCTAGTTTAAGTTTCAAATCATCTTCTCTTTTAAAGCTTCTTCTAACTAATTTTTAAGGTTTTTGATAGAGATATCTTTCACTTGGACATCATACTTTCAAAATGCAATATCTTCTTCATAAACAGCTTCATTCTTTTCATGAACAACTATCCTAGCTTCTAATGATTCTAATCCTATTTGATAACCTATAATTTCTAGATTAGATTTATTAAGAGCTACACGCTGTTGATCATACTATTTTTGAAGAGTTTCATATGACTTTAAGCAATCTTTATAGCAAGTATGTACCTCAGAGTTTGAACTTGATGAACGTGATGAGCCTTGGGATGTATAGGCCATTAGAGCAAAGTTTGTGATGCCTTCTTCAGCCTGAAAGCTCCAATCATAACCACCTATCCCATCTTGAACAACCAAGGCATTTGTAGTAGATGTATCCACTGGTGCATTCCTTCTTGGACCATCTCCATTTCTATTTCCCTAATTTCTTGGTGCTCTGCATTCTCTAGCAAAGTGACCTCTCCTACGGCAGTTGTAACATTCAACCTTTATCTTATCAAAGCCAACAATTTCTTTGCCATTGAAATTCATATTCCTTCCTGTCTTCTTTAAGAATCTTCTTACCCTCATGGTGAGCATGGCCACCTGCCATTTGAGATCCATCTCTTTAAGATCATCAGTATCAATCTGCTTTAGATCTTCATTGTCCAATTGTGGACTATTAGATTGATTAGTAAAGAAGGAAAACATGACATCATCAACATAAGTTGAGGGAGAAGCTTGTCCCTGTGAACTAGCAGTAGAAACTTCATGAGAAGTATTAACTGTTTCATTAGTACTGCTAGTGTTTTTGAAGATACAAAAGCCACATTTTGAGAGTTTGAGCTTGATTGGCCTTTAATCTCATATTCATACACCTTCAGATTATTATACTAATCATCCATGCTCAATGTGTCTAGATCAGATTTGTTTCTCATGATTAAAGCAATATTGTTCCAAGCTGATGGTAGACTTCTCAGTAACTTTAGATTTGCATCTTCTTGAGAGATAACTTCACCATGAATTTTCAATTGGCTAATGAGTTTCTGAAACCTATCATAGGTTTTATCCAGTCCTTCCGATCTTGATGCAGCAAAATTGTAACACCCCCAAAATGGGTCACAATGGAATAAGGGTCAAAGAGTGTTACTTCATAGATCAATAGCACAAGATATGAGAACGACCTCTATATGAGTCGTTTAAAATTGATACATTGGATTAAATAAACTTGTTTGGTACAATAGCCCGAAGCTTAAATTGTTCATCCATGAAAAGTAAAGATTTTAAAACATAACAGCTATTTCCAAAATGTAACGCACCCAAATCTTTATAGTAATGACTCCAAAATGGTAACCACCAATGTATCCTTGTTTCTCGTACCTTATTGACCTGAGAAAAACATGCTTTAAAACGTCAACATAAAGTTGGTGAATTCACAGGTTTAATAAATGTATAAAGTAGGACCGTAAGATTCTAAAATTGTGATAAGTAACTAATACAACATCATAAAAGTAATTATGAAGAGCGCTAAGCTCATGACACCGAAGCTCGACATCTATGTATGCAATTTAATGCAAATAATGGGCCTGTGTAGATGTTTAAACCCGCAACATCCAAATTGTTCCGACATGTATACATTCGTGTTTCGGACCTCCAAAACTAGTGAGAGCTACTCACCCGAACGGGGATGTCAATCCCAAATAGATCTATTCATAACATTCGCGCTCGCTAACTAGCAATTGACAGTTCATGATAGTGGGCAATAGTGGGTTTAGCTACTTAGGCCAACTCGTAATTTGTTTAAAAGAGTACTTGCGTCCAAACGTAAAACAATGCATGTTTCTCACCCCAAAGTTGTAAAACAATATAATTGTATAAAAGCGGGGCTATGAACTCACCGTAAGTGAATGATTGATTATCTAAATCAAATAAGTGAATCGTCTCGGCAATCCGAATGCAACCTAATTAATTATAGGCCGTATGAGTATAATGTATTATATATAAATAAAGCATCACATGTTATATAGTCACACCACCACCTAATAGTTTTTGATAAATCTTTAAAAGTTAAATTAATAATTAACCCGTACTTTGTTAAATAAAAGTATATGTACTTATACCCGTAAGGAAAATGTTATTTTTATTTACCAATGTATCATTTGTAAAAATATAAGATTTAATATTTTAATTGGTTATATAATAACATTATATTATTAATTTAATTGTTTTATAAAATAAAGTATAAAAGTAAAAATATTGCACAAGGTTTTATAAACTTCATATCTTTATCATTTTAACTCCGTTTTATATGTTTTTTATGTCCACGACTTCGTATTGAGAAAATCTATCAAAATGTAATATTTATAAAGATTAAACCTCTGATGAACAGCATTTACTGTTCATAACAGTTCATAAAAACTATTTTTATGTAATTAATTATATATAACTAATAAAATACATAACTTGTTCATTTTAATTATGTTTCTCGAGTTTCTTATGTCCTTAGATTCGTTATGAAGAGTACTATGTTTATAAAATATCTATTTTTATAGATCAGATCTAAGACAGGAAGTATTTATATAAAATAACTTTTATAAAATTACTTTTATATGATTAATTAACGTAAACTCGTAAATGTCATATCTTCTTCGTTATAAATCCGTTTTTCGAGTTCTTTATATGCTTAAGATCCTTGTGATGAGTATTAATTTAATAAAACATAAAATGTATAGGTTTAGTGTCGAATTCAAACAGTAGGTATTAAAAATTAATTAGGGTTTATGATTAATAAAACATGTTTTATAATTACTTTTATTTAGGAACTTTGCACCATTCTTTTACCAAGCCTTGTACCATATATCTTACATATATTAATTCCTCTAAAAGTCCATAACACTTGTCCAAGTAAAATCCATGTTCTTGTGAACTTTTACACATCAACTTGTAATTAAACCTTCAACACCATTTAATTTGTAATTCATTCTTATAAATTATTTAACACTTATACCAAACATGTAACTTCTTTTAAAGTATTATTTTACCACATACAACATGAAATTCAAATTTAATAAGCTCTTAAATACCTTATATAACACAAAAATAATTCTAGGTGGTGACTAACATATATAATAAGTATGTACATAAAAGATAATGAAGGAATGAACATGAAATACTTTAAATAGACCTTATAGAAGATGAGTAGGATGATGAACACAAGACAAAAACCCTAACCAAGCTTCCAAATCCCAAACCCTAATCAAGAAAACCCTAGATATGTTTTCTTGATTAATCCTTGTCAAACCCAAATCCAAGCTTGCAAAAACCTTGAGTAACCTTAGATGGTCTTAGAATGAGTACTAGTACACTTGGAATACCTTAGAAAATTAAAGATATATGAAACCCTAATTGTGAAAAGGATGTCGTGGGTTTAGGTATGATTTAGATAGAGTTGTGTGCTTTGGTAATTTGTTGGAGTGTATAAGTGAGCTAGGCACAAGGGACTTTCCTTTTATAGCAACTAGGAAACCTTAAACCACTTGAAATGAAACCATGGGATGCTAGTGGTAATGGTACAAGCCTTGTAAGACTTCTCCTCCTATCTAGGCAAAGAAATGGATAAGAATGGGTGTAGGGTACATGTGATGTGCCAATTTATGGAGATGTGGGAATTAGGGTACACTTTGTGTAAGGTATGAGTTGTAATGGAAGAGTTAGTGGGTTTTAAGGTTTTAATTCTTGTACATTCATGCTATATCCGGCCATAAGGCTTATTTAGTTGATAAAATGATTAAATTTTATGTATTGGGTATAAATGTGGGTATTTGTTTGAGTATAGATAGGTATAGGTACTTCCGGGTATGCCCGAATGTAATTTATTGCGAAACGTAAGCGTTTTACGTAACCAACAAAAATAAATTACAAAAAGTTATAAATTATACTCCTAATAATCATATAACACTTGCTTGATGTAAACTTTAATTTGTTTGGTGTCCGTTTACATTGAACGTTGATTTTTAGTTTACGCGATTTAACTATAAGATAATAATTAAAAGCGAACGCGTAAAACTCTAAAAATAAATAATGGAATTAATTGAATCGGGAAATGACCTGAAATAATGGATTGTTCCAGTCTTCCCCCGTTAACAGAGCCTTGTCTGCAAGGCTCAAGATGCGGCACTTGTCGGGGGTGCGGTTTTTTCGAAGAGGTGCAGATACTTCTCCCGGAACTGATCTTCGCGTTCCCATGTGAACTCAGGACCTCTCTTGGAGTTCCATCGAACTTTGATGATGGGAATACAACTTCGCTTTAACCTCTTGACTTCACAATCCATAATTTCCACTGGTTCTTCAACAAAGTAGAGTTTATCGTCAATGTGTATTTCATCTAACGGAATTGCCAATGGCTCATCGGATAAACACTTATTTAGGTTGGATACATAAAACGTGCTATGAACCCTGCTTAACTGCTGAGGTAGTTCGAGTCTATAAGCAACGGTTCCCACTTTGGCTAACACCTTGAAAGGTCCAATATATCTCGGGTTCAACTTCCCCCTTTTGCCAAAACGTACGACCCTTTTCCAAGGTAAAACCTTTAGCATTACTCGATCACCAACTTGAAATTCTAAAGGCTTACGCCTCACATCGGCGTAACTCTTCTGGCGATCTCGAGCGGCTTGAATTCTTTGCTTTATTTGGACAATCTTCTCGGTTGTCTCTTGAACTATTTATGGACCGACGAGTTGAACTTCTCCAACCTTGGCCCAACAAACAGGTGAACGATACTTTCGACCGTAAAGTGGTTCAAATTGTGTACCCTTGATGCTGGCGTGATAACTATTGTTATAAGAAAACTTAACTAGTGGAAAATGTTTAACCCAACCATTTCCAAAGTCGATTCACATAAGCACGTAGCATATCCTCGAGATTTTAGATAGTCCTCTCGCTTTGTCCATTAGTTTGCGGATGGTATGCAGTACTCATATCCCAGCTAGTGCCTAAAGCCTTCTAAAGTGATCTCTAGAAATTTGATGCGAATCTAGGGTCACAATCACAAATGATTGAGACATGTATCCCATGTCTCGTGACTACCTCCTTTAGGTACATTCTTGCCAATTTCTCCATGGAATATTTTTCTCTCATCGGCAAAATGATTGCAGACGTAGTAAGTCGGTCAACAATCACCCAAATGGTATCGTTTCCTCTTTGCATGTTTAGGAGTTTGGTGACAAAATCCATGGTGATATTGTCCCACTTCTATTGAGGAATCTCTGGTTGAACCAGCCAGATAGCTTTTGGTGTTCCGCTTTCACCTTTAAACAGGTCGAACACTTGCTAACGTGGGTGGCAATGTCGGCTCTCATGTTAGGCCACCAGTATAATTACTTCATGTCCTGGTACATATTATCGGGATCCGGATGAACATAATATTTTGACTTGTGAGACTCATGCATAATTAGAATCCTTAGATCACCATAGTACGGCAACCAACTCATGTTATTCAAACACAGTTTTCTGTCCGCATGCGGTCCCAACTTCTGCTTTATCTACTGAAAAGCTGTTTCTTCTTTGTCACCCAAATCAAACTTGACCTTCCTTTGAGTAAGCTTGGCTATTTACTTGGCGATCTTTGGGAATCCCTCAATGAATCTTTGGTAATAACCAACAAAATCTAAAAAGTGAAGAATCTCCATTGCAGTTTTAGGAGATGCCCCTTTCTTTAATGGATTCGATCTTGGTGGGATCCATGTGAACACCCTGACTGTCCATCTCGTGAACAAGGAACTGTACTTTAGGAATCCAAATTTCTCATTTAGAGAGTTTGGCATACAATTGTTCCTTCTTAATCATCTCCAAGGTTAAGTTGTGATGTTCTTCATGCTCTTGCTTTCTCTTTCGAGTATATCAGAATATCGTCAATAAGGACAATCATGAATTTATCCAAATATGGTTTGCATACCCGATTCATGAGATACATAAATGCAGCAGGTACGTTAGTCAAAACAAACGGCATAACTTGAAATTCATAATGTCCATATCAAGTTTTGAACATGGTCTTCGAAATGTCTTCTTCCCGAACCCTTATTTGATACTAACCTGATCTCAGGTCGATCTCCGAGTAGACACTCGATCCTCGTATACACTACCTAAGATTTCTCATCCTCGGTATTTTCCTCCTTAGCTGTCTTAACTTAATCGTTCAAGTTTCAAATTTATTGTGGTGATTAAGGTTTAAAACCTAATGGTCTTATCCATTCCTTTCAACTTAAATCGTTAGTTATAACGTTCTCCTCTCTAGGGTGATAACGGACTTCATACCTATGATGGCCTTACAAAGACTAAGTTCCATGACATTTTGTCAACGTTGAATGGGTGATTCAGTAAATTCTCTAATAGCGAGCAATTTGATGGCGAATTGTCCTAGGGAAACTAATGATGCGTCTTGGCTTTTCGATACAGGATTTAGTGTAAGATATTGTCAACTTTCAACACTGAGATGGCATAAGGGTCTTCTTAGTTGCTATGATTACTAACTTAGTTTCTTGTGTCAAACACCTTTATATGAATACGTACACAAAACTTGATATAAATAGGAAATTAGTTGCTGACAAAAGTTTTATGGTGACTATTCTTAGCATGGCATGGTCCTTCCTAAATTATACATAGGTGATCAGGCTATGTATATTTGAAGGCTAACGATGCGATGCTCATTTTCGTCAAAATTATGTTATGCATAAATAAGTATCAAAGAGTTTTATAAGATGCCAAAATAATTCACAAGGTGGATGTATGGTTGTTGATAGAATGAAAATAAAATGGCTTGCGAGAAATCGTATGATGGTTCATAAGATGATAGCTAAATGACTTATGGGATGACAATAAAGTAATTTATGTGATGAAAAATGGTTTCATAAGGTAAGGTTAAGGTAATTCATAAAGTGTTAGTAATGTAGCTTTTAAGATGTTTGCAAAATAGTATATATGATATCAAGAAGGTACTTCATAAGATGATGGTGAGGGAATTGAAAAAAATAATGATAGTAACCTTGTTTATAAGGTAATGACGAACTAGTCTTTAGTTTACAAAGTATTAGTTGAGTGGTTTACAAGTGATGGTAAATTTGTTTATAAAACACAAGTGAAATAATTTATAAATGTTGGCAAAAGTTTTATAAGGTGATGGTAATTTTTTTCCCATGGTAATACCCAAATAGGTTATTAGGTAACTGTAAAATGGTTTATAAAATGATAGTTTATTAATCGATAACCGGGTAGTTTGTTAAATGGCACCAACTTTGTTCATGTGACGACACTAAAATCGTTTATGAGATGATAACAAAATAATTTCCAAAGGA
>BQNB010058211.1:12254-37860 GCA_026074375.1 Tanacetum coccineum
CAACCATCATCCACAGTGAATTAAGGGATCATAAGAGGGCATCATCAAGAAAAGTATAGCACCCATACACATTACCTAAGGGGCTCTTTCTCACCAGCTACATTTCCAAACCAGTATCATCTCAACCTATCAGTAGCTACCCCTCACTAAATAGGATAAGAAGATATAAGGGATGGCATCACTGGCAAGAAAACACCCACCCTTAGATAGAACCAACCAATCCTCCTTGATAGTGCATACATGAGACATACACTATCCTCCTAGACCCTTTATAACCAATGTATAGTCCTTCGTTATGGTACATCATCTAGAATTAGACCTCTCATCTTTCATCAGTCCTCACCAATTTCCACCCATGGCCAAATTGGAATGAAAAGACTACTAAATAAGTACAGTCATACCCAGATGACTCCAAGGTATTAGAAACTATATATTGAGGTCTGAATACAATTGCATCCATCATATACATCAGGATACAGGACAATTCTAAATTCAAACTTGACATCCAAACACCCCTTTAAGTAGCAGAGGATTCCTTCAATTTGGTATTCCATCTTAGCTGAGCTCTTAAGACTGCTTGACTCTTCTTGGCTTTCAGGCTTGATAATCTTAATCTCATAATTTCAAATAGCTCTTCAGTTAATTCTTTAACAGACTTCATCTCCTCTTTAAAGATCCTGCAGTTTCTTTCTTTCCATATGAGGTAAACACTGGTTGCCAGGCCAATTCTTCTAATTATACTCCCAATATAATTTCCAATGTACATTTGAGAAAAACTATCCACAATTTCATTCCATTCCATATCAGCACGAGATACTTCAAGTTTGGATTTAACAATCTTCTATAACTCATTGGCAAATTGACATTTAAAGAACAGCTGGTCATGAGAATCCATATCATTGCAGCATAAGGGACACCTCATTACATCATTAAATCCCCATGCTCTCACTTTATCTTGAGTAGTCAGCTTGTTAAGGATTGCCATCCATAAAATAAAAGCATGTTTAGGGATATTTTGGGAAAACCAAACAAGGTTCTTCCATTTGACAGAATTATAACAACAACTAAGATCTTTATAGGCTTGCTTAACAGAGAATTTGCACTCCTTGCCATCCCTGCTTTTCCAAAATAGCTCATCCTTTTTATGTTCATTAAGTGAAACATTTGGTTGTTGAGATAACACAGGATACTTAGAAATCCATTCAATAGGCCACTTGCAGACACCCTTTAAGACAAGGTCTTTAACCACCACATTAGCATCAAGCCTGGCATCATAAATGTCTCGTTGGGTAATAAAAGAATGAAAAATGCCAATTGAACTCCAATTATCATATATCACTTTTGTTTTTTCTCCACTTCCAATTTTCATGACAATGTGATCCCTTACTTCATTCTTTAACTTCAATATGTTTTTCCACCTCCAACTGTCATTAGCTTCCTCATTTATAACCCAAACACTTCTACCTTTTAATTTCTCAGTACTTATCCATTTAACCCATAAGGATTCTTTTTCCATAGCTACTTGCCACAGATGCTTTGTAATTATAGCTTTATTCCATATACTTAGATCTTTTAATCCTAAACCACCTTGACTTCTTGGTCTGCATATATTCTTCCAAACAACTTTAGCCTTTCCCTTTGAGCTATCACCATGACCCCACAAGAAACTCTTAAGGATCTTGTTTATATTATTAATGACAGTTAATGGCAACAAGAAGACAGAAGCCCAGTAGACATGAATAGACTCAAGGACAGAAGCAATCAGTTGAAGCCTTCCAGCATAAAACAAGTACTTGTTCTTCCAATTAGAAATCCTTCATTTGATTTTATCAGTTAAAACTTTACAATCCTTTACTCTAATTCTCTTTGAAGTAAGAGGGACACCTAAGTATCTCACTGGGAGTTTCTCCACTTTAAAAGGAACTGTTTCCAGAATACTTTGCTTATCCTCATTTGACATACTCCCAAATATAATAGTGCTCTTACCATAGTTAGGCATAAACCAGACACGACTCCAAATTCCTCAATGGCTTCCATTAGAGTCTTGACAGAACCAATATCCCCATTACAGAACATAAGCAGGTCATCAGCAAAACACACATGGGTAAACTTGACTTTTTTACACCCAAAATGATATATGAAATCCCTATTCTTTTCCACTTTGTCTTTAACAATCAATGTCAGAACTTCCATTACTAGAGTGAAGAGATAAGGTGAAATAGGGTCACCCTGCCTTAAGCCTCTACCACCTTTAAAATAGCCAAATCTCTCACCAATCACACATATAGAGAAAGATGTTGTGGTGATACATTTAACAACCCAGTCCACCATCTTCTCATGAAAACCAAATTCTTTCAAGACAGCCTCTAAAAACTTCCAATTTACAGTATCATAAGCTTTTTGGATATCTACTTTCATAGCCATTCTATTAGGGCCATCCTTCCTATCATATCCTTTTAACAGCTCCTGAGATAGCAAGATATTTGTGACACTCCGAGAATTTCCGTCCAATAAGTTAGCCGTTTTCGTTTAGCAATTTGAATTTTTAAAGTTTCGTTTACCTTTTGCGTGTAACCGAGAAGTATTCCCGCTTTTATCTGAGAATCGTGTCCGGGAGCGAACCGGGATGCCTAACGTTGTAGTATTTTGGCAATAGCCACGTTTTTACATTTTATGGCAATATTTAAAATTTCATAATTTTCGGTGATACCATTATTCGTTTCGTTACTTGCGTAAATCGTGGTTTACTTATAACATAAGCTTATGCATGCAAGACATGGAAATTAAATCAAGTGGGAAGCACTAGCAAAATAAAATGAAGAAAATTAGTTGCCCCCCCCCCTCCCATTTGTCTTGTTTGGCACAAACAAACACCCCATACACCTTGGTGAGCAAGTTTGAATTCAAAATCAATAAGACAAGCCTTGATCACATGTTTAGCTCTAACTTGAATTTGATTGGAGGATCAAATTGGTCCCCTTTCTTCCTTTGTCTCTTGTACACGACACACACACAACACACACTTAGTGTGTAAAGTAAACTTTGTATTATTTATATCTTGTTGCCTCCATTTTCTTATTCATAACACACACACTAAAAATTTAGTTTTCTCTCTTCTTCTTTGCCTTCTTTTGTTCGAACCACCCAAGAAACATACGTAATTTCATAATTTTTCATCTTTGATCAAAAACACTTGAAGATTTATTGAAGGTTTGATCATTTGTATCATCCGGGTATTAATTAAACAACATTTGGGTTGTTTATAAACTCATTCTTCCTTCTAAAAACCTCTTCTCAACATCTTTTGTTTGTAAGTCTTCAAATTCTTAAATAACTTGTACTTTCCTTATCATCTTGATGCATACATGCTAGTTGTACAACTTCTTTTGTAAAAACAAGATTTTAAAACTACATAAACCCTAAAAGGGTGTACTTATGGTTCGAAATATATGTAAAGAAATATAAGGAAATCTTAGTTTTGTGATCGTGGTTATTTTCATATAATAATATTTGTACTTTTGAGCTTATTATATTCGGCTTATATTTGTGAGCTTATTTGATTATTTTGAGCTTATTAGGGCTTATATATGGTTCGGCCAAACTAGAAAAGAAAGAAGAAATATTTGTTTAGCTTATTTTGATTTGACTTATATTTTATTAGCTTATTTGGAAAGGACAAACGATAAACTTATTCGGCTTAATAAATAAGCTCGAATATACTTTATTAGGGCTTATAGCCGCGTCCCACATACAAGACCCAACACCATGAGCTTATTATTAAGCTTATGTGGTTCGGCTTATTATACTTGGCTTATTGTGAGCTTATTGATAGCTTATTTTTAGGTCACGTGTTTATTGCTTAATGTTTTGCTTATCAGATTAAATGGAATAAGTAAAACTACAATTTTTTAAGCCACTTAACGGGCCAAGGCCTAACATAAATACAAAACACCTAGGCGTAAAGTTACGAGTGTAGCTTATAGGGATAATTCCTGCGATAGCTTAATTTTAATAGTATCACATTTAGATGCGTTATGTTTAATTTATTTTTAAACGTTGGACGTTGCAAATAATAAGGGATTTGATTATGTATAAATTTGTAATTATGAAAAGTGGATTGAAAGTGGTTTAAAAATGGTTTTAAATAAAGTCTACAACTTTGGAAAAATATGTAAACACGAACGGGTCATGGTGAAATTTTTATAAATTACTATACTTAGTAAATACTAGAAAACGTACATGGTAAAATGAGATACGAGAATTTAAATTAAGTGACGAACAATATAAATATAAATATATATATATATATAAATTATATATTTTTACTTAGACGTTATATATCTATGTAATATTAAAATACATATTATTTCTACCCAAAAGGCGCTGATATTTGATAATTTAGTTTCTAGTTCTTTTTATTGGTGTAAATTAGATGTAAAGCGTCGTTCAAGTGGGACGATTGGCTTAAGAACCCTTATATTGTTCTTGTTTGATCTAACTCCTTGCTGTGTTTTGATAAATCGCCGTTCAAAAAAATATAAAAAAAATTAAACAACATTTGGGTTGTTCTAATATCATTATTCCTTTTAAAAACCTTCCAACTTTGTAAGTCTTCAAATTCTTAAATAACTTGTACTTTCCTTATCATCTTGATGCATACATGCTAGTTGTACAACTTATTTTGTGAAAACAAGATTTTAAAACTACATAAACCCTAAAAGGGTGTATATATGGTTCGAAAAATATATAAAGAAATATAAGAAAATCTTAGTTTTGTGATCGTGGTTATTTTCGTGTAATAAAAATAGTATGCTATAGCTTATTTTATTTGGCTTATTGTGATAAGCTTTTGGAAAAGCTTATTTTGATTATTTTGAGCTTATTAGGGCTTATATTTGGTTCGGCCAAACTAGAAAAGAAAGGAAGAATATTGTTTAGCTTATTTTAGTTTGACTAATATTTATTAGCTTATTGTCTAGTCGTAGTATTTTTGAAAGGCCTCAAAACGATATAAAACTTATTCGACTTAATAAATAGCTGAATATATTTATTAGGGTTATGAGCAACACGGCTCGCGTGGGTCTACCAACAGACCCAACACCATGAGCTTATATGTGGGTTTGGCTTATTATAACTTGGCTTATTGTGAGCGTTTAAGTTGATCAGCCAATTAATTTTAAGTGTCATCCGTGTTTATTGCTAGGTTAATGCTTTGCTTATCGATATTAAACTTGGATAAGTTAAAACTAACATGTTTCGAGGACTTAACTGGGCTAAGATCCCAAACATAAATATACAAAACACTAGCGTCAAAGTTCGGCTGTAGCTTATTGGATAAGTTTCTGCGAAGTAGCTTTATTTTAATAGTTATAGCGATTATGCGATGCGTGAACCCCCCCCACTAATATTATTCAACATCCGTTTGAATTATTTTTAATGTTGGGTTGCCAAATATAATGGATTTGTGAGTATAATTGTATTATGAAATGTCGGATTGAAAGTAGTTTGTAATTGGTTTTAAATATAGTCTAAGACTTTGGAAAAACGTATAAACACGAACGGGTCATGCCGAAATTTTTATAAATCACTATACTTAGTAAATACTAGAAAACGTACAAGATAAACTGAGAATTTAAATTAAGTGACGAACAATATATATATATAAAAATATATAAAAATATATATTTTATTAGACGTTATATATCTATGTAATATTAAAATTACTATAATAATTTGCTACCCATTTACATAGGAAACATTTTATTACTACACGTTCACAAACGCTAAATTTTTAGATATATGAACAAAAGTTACTCTAGTATACACCTATGCATTTTTCCATAACATTACTTCGATCCGATATTAAATCAAACGTCCATTTCATAGGTAAATTTTTCAAAATCAAGTGTTATACACACTGATTAGGTTGCTCTCTATATCGCGTCCTAGTAGTTAATGAGCACACCACCAACCCCCCTCCATTCACTCCAATTACCCGTATTCAGATGGGAACTACCCCCTACAACGTGCCGAAAGACGAGTCACATAGGTTTGAAAGACACAGGTTTGATTTATTCGGAACGACTAGAGGAAATTTATGGAAACTGCCTATTATTCTCTAGTACCATAAGAACCACACACACCCCCTACCCTCCCACCCCTAAAATGACTACTCGTATTACATTATTTATACAATATCAAAAGTTTATTGATAAAAAATAAACATCCTCTTTTTTTTGTTGAACATAATCTTATCACTCTCCATATCTGAATACCAACCCCCCAAATCACGCGCCACCGCGCGAACTCCCACCCCCCCCACCCCCCCCCCCCCCAGACCCCCCCCCCCCTTGCCCCCCCCCCCCCCCCCCCTCTCGTTCCCCCTCCGTCCTGCTGCCTTACCTGCAAATTTTAATGTTGTTGCTTTCGGGATCATGTCGTTAGTTACGGAGGGTTGAATTATTTCTAGACTATTCACTACCTCAATTCACTAAATCAAGGTGAGTTCATAGCCCCACTCTTTTACTCGTTTTGAATAAATGTTTTATAACTTGGGGTGAGAAAAATTGCTTGTTGTTTTAAAACTGGACACAATTACTATACGTGAGATTTCCCTATTTACGTGTTGCCTAAGTAGCGTTTAGACCACTATTGTCCGAACTATCATGAACTGTCAATTTCTTGATCGGAGAGGAGGACTGGGTTGATCGGGAGCTGCCGAATAATAAATAGATCTATTGGGACTAATTATCCCTATCCGGGTGAGTAGCGCTCACTACCCACGGGGCTCCCGATTAAACGGATATATGTCATGTCGAAACTGGTTAGGTGGTCTTTGGTCGGACACCTGTAAGGGCAAGCAAATACTTATAGCAATGTACATGCTATCTTTCATTATTAGCTTCAGTGTCATGAGCTTAGTGCAACGTAAATACCTTTTTATGTGAAGTTGTATCTGTTATAACTGTCGCATACGTTTTGATATCTTGTGGTCCACTATAACATCGTTTGAACTAAACCTATGAATTCACCAACTTTATGTTGACGTTTTAAGCATGTTTTTCTCAGGTGCTTAGCATGGATGTTGTTGCTTGAACTATATGAAGTCTATTGCCGAACCAGTTTTCCAGATTTTATCCATGTTTATCTTAAATACCGTTGTTGAACTTATTTAAGCTTTCGCATGTTGTCTTTTGAACCTTTTAAATTTGATTGATGTAAACTTATTAATATTTTAAATTTATGCAACGGTGTTTATTTTTCAAACGTACCCTTAGAGGTCGTTCTTTATGCTTTGTACTTGAGATAGTCATGAACGTCACGCCCCCGGACGCTAAATCGGACGGGACCCTATTTGGGGGTGTGACACCAAGAAGGATCACCCCCCCTAGAGACTCCCACTAGTAGTTCAGAGACAGTAGAGAGAGTAGTTTAGGTTAGAGAGACGTGGTTTGACCAATCGAAGAGAATTTATGGCCCCAAGTATTAAGAACCAACCGAAGGTTTAATCCGGGATGGGGTATGATGTTGTCTGGCACTTCATCTCCGTACGCAGTCCTCTTTCCCCCCTCACCACCGGTATCCAAAGTTGCAACGACGAGGTATGTGGCGTCGAATCAACAACAAATTTCAACGCTATATCAACAGCTGACCGATGTAAACATACCCCGCACACCCCGCTCGACCCGAGTATGTTTATCAATGATGGGAGATGGTGAATCCCCCCCCCCCCCCCCCCCCCCCCCGGCGAAGATGAGTAGTTCGAGATGTATTTGTTTTCATTGGTTGAACAATTTATGGTTTTGAACTTTGTCGTTGAACAATTTATGATTTTGTTTAAGTTTGTGTGTGACGAAGAATAATGACTTTAAACGTTGATTTATTTGAAATGTGATTTGTATGCTTTAGTTATTGTTTGCGTTGATTTGGAAAATCTGAAAAGCTGGTTGCGGAAATTGGTCGGAAGACCTAAGAAAACGGCCAAAAAGAGGCCCCCACCCATATTGTTCTTGTGCTGTTTTCCTCTTTGTTTTTATTTGTTTTTTTTTTTTGTTTTGAAATGTCTGCATACACCTTTAGCGACCACATGTGGTCGTTAAAGGTGGTCATAAGTTTTTGTCAAATAGTCGATGACCTTTAGCGACTACATGTAGTCGTAGTCGCTAAAGGATATGGATAAATAGTCAAGTTTTATGATCTAAAGACCTTTTAGCGATTACTTATGGTCGCTACAAGTATTCGCTACGATTTCTGATCAATAAGTCAACTAAACGATAGCGACCACTTATAGCCGCTAAAGGTTTTGTTATAAACAGTTAGTCAAAAGTCAAAAGTAAACAAAAGTCAAGTTAACGGCATAATTGCAAAAAGCAAAATAAGTGGTCGTCAGAACTTTTAGCGACGATAGGCAATGAGACGACGCTTACAGAGACCACGTGTGATCACTAAATGTTTTAGCGATCACACATTCGACTTTTAGCGCGACTACTTTTGTAGTCTCTCAAAGTACTCATTCCCGTACGTAGTCATATGTTCTAGTAGATTTGGTGTTACGAATTCCGCTATATGTGGTTGGATGTTATGTTGATATGGCAATACAGCTCAGCCGTATTTCTTTCTCTTTCTTATACAGCAGGTATCTAGAGGGAGATTGGGCATGAGAGAGTGTGTGCTTAGGAAGTGACTCATTTAGCTTCCTTTCTTTATATCGCAGACATTTCGATGTGTTATACCATCTTGGACACATGTTTCGTCCTTTAGACTTCTTTTACGTTATACATGTTGATCTCATAATTGGGAGCCGATGTTTGATTCCGGCTTTCCACCTTGTCCTATGTTATCATTTATGACTTTATGCCTTTATTATGCTTTGATATGATACCATGATTATGACGTTTCGGCCTCCTTTCCGGAGTGGGTCGTTACAATGTAGATCTTAGTGGTCTTGCTTCTTGTGATGAATATGCATGTTGGGTCTTAGAAAACCAGCTTTTGTCTGTATCGTTGTTGATATGTCTATGAAAACATGATTGTGTAGAAAGGATACCATCGGGTAATAGTCTTCATACTACCTTGCCCCTTATATGGTTGATCCACTCTTAATATATTTCAAATGAATTTAATATACTCTTAGGGGCCTTGTAATAGTCTTCATACTACCTTACTTGTGTGTTGCCTTAACGGAATATTAAATAGACGGCTGGTTGTGTAATTCGTTCATGACTTAGGAAATAATTACATAGATCATCACAAGTGTGACAAAGCAACAACACTAGGAGAATCAATCTAGGGAGTAATACATGATTAAATAAACACAATCTTTTATTATATTGTTATCACTAGTAGCTTAGATTGTTATTTAGTTTAATAGCTAAAACCAACCACCTCTCCAATTATATGATTTACCTGCTTTCCTATAAACATAAAAACATAAAAAGAATCTTCTCTCAACCCTTAGAATTCTGTTAGACCGTGAACGATAACAACCCTCGAGTCTTGCCTATACTACTACTACAATGGTTAGGTACTCTGCCTAGGGAGTTGTAAAACTTCGTGTTGAAGTCTTATGACGACCACATCAAGTTTTTGGCGCCGCTGTATGGTGAATAGTTAGGTATTGATCATAGTTTAACTTAGTTCTGCTTGCTTGAATCCTTTAAAGTAAGATTTAATTTCCGCACATTAGCTTTCTCGTAGTCTATCTTTTTTGGTGTCATCCACCTCATAAATCCGCCAATCATGACGCGTAGCACCATTAAGAGGTTAACAAAACCTCTCGACGAACCCGAAAGAGAATTCCGAAGGCGTAGGAAGGCCGCCCTACGTTCATATCAAAACGAATCTCTTGGCATAGTCAGAAGAAACCTCTTTGATGATGAGGCATCCTCCTCCCACAACACTAAAGCTAAACCACTAACCTTACACGAACATTCTCATCCTAATTCCTCTAGTTTCCTTAATCTAATTACATATCCAACCAAAAAAATGGGAAGAATCGTCGACTCACGCGACATCTGGTTAATTCAAAACACATGCACATTCCAAGGATTAAAAAAGAGGACCCCCTCCGTCATATTAGGCACTACTTAAGCATTGTCGATAACATACAAGCTGACGGATCCACAAGGGATACATCTAGGTTAAGATTCTTCCACTTCTCCCTCAAAGGAAAAACGACAGAATGGTTTGATAGAATACCCCCTACTCAAATCACGATGTGGGAGCAGCTTGTGTCACGATTCCTTGACCATTTCTTTCCGATAAGATGTACCTCGGCCCTTAGAGATTTAATCCTTCAATTCAAACAAGGGGGCGACGAACCCATCAAAAGTGCCTGGATCCATTTTCAAGACTTAATCAAACAGGTTCCCCATCATGGAATACAGAAATGGCTTATGGTACAAATCTTTCACGATAACATATCCTAGGACGACCGTAGGAAACTCGACCAATTCTCTCAATTCCACTTTGACTCTCTCAGCGACGATGAAGGGTAGAATCGAATTGAAGAATATGTCCAATATCAAGATGATCTGTGGGATGACGTGTCACCACCCATGAACATTTCCTCCATTTCAGAAGCAATACAACCTACATTCAGAAGGTGCCTAAAAAGGGCTTGTAATCAAATTTCCTACCTCGAAACGCCTACTCAAGAGGTTGGGTTGAAAAACCCTTACCTAATCTGTGACTACTGTGGAGGATCTCACGAGGCCGACGAATGCATGTAAACTAACCAGGCCGAGCAAGTATGCTTATCTAGGGGAGACATCTACAATGACCCTTCCCTTCTGAGGTTCTATCAGAACGATGATACCTCACCATGGGGAAATTGTTAGATATTAGAAAAAGACCCGGTCATCCCGTGTATTTTACTGTTTATTATAGCTCATAGTTTAATAGTTAATCGTATGATTTTTGGTTTTGAACCGGGTAATAAAACCCTGTATTTGTAAGAACTATAAATACATCTTCCAACTTTGGAAGAGGTAGCTAGTCATTATTCCTTTTCCATTTTACACATATAATTTCTCTCTCTAGAAAACCTCTCCATGTGTTTCTCTCTCTATAAACTAGCCAAATCCAAGAATCATCACCGGGGCTGTAAAAATTGATATCTTACAATCGGTATCAGAGCTATGTGGTGATTTCGTGAGCTTGTGTGCGTTCTGATCTTGATTAGATCGTGTTCTTTAGTTACTTTTTGGGTTTTTGGTTCGAAAATCAAAACTTAGATTTTTATGCTTAGATGTGTTTATTGTTATGTTTTTAAGCAAGATCTATGCATAAGGTAACTAGTTGTGCAAGAAAAATCAAGGTTCAAAGTCAAAAAGGGTGTGTTTTTGGTGATTTTGTTGGAAAAATACGTGTTTTGCTCGAAGTTAACTTTCTGTTTGAAGGAAGCGAAATATGCGGGTTTGAATCAAGCGAAATATGACAGGTTGATTCCAAGTGAAATATGTATTCAAACGGAATATGACATTTGTCAAGCGAAATATGTCAGTTTTTCTTCAAGCGATATATGACAGATTTTCAAGCGAAATATGTTAGTTTTCAAACAAGTAAAATATGACAGGTTCTCCAAGTGAAATATGTTTGTTTTCATCAAGCGATACATGTCATAGTCATTAAGCGAATTATGTTGATTTTTTCCAAGCGAAATATGTCACTAAAATCTTAATTTTTTCTATGGGTTTCTTACTTTGTAAAATCCCGTGAAAGATTTATTTCTCGGTTTCAGTTAAGATTAGTAAAATCATGTGGAATAATTACTTTAATCACATCTAAAACATATCTTTAACACAAGTCTCCTTTATCACTGATCGATCAAGACTGATATCATTTCACAACTAATTCAAGATGTCTAATATGTCGGAAGATATCCAGTATGCCGATTCCGATACACGCCCACCAATGCTTGACAGAACAGATTTTGAATCTTGGCAACAACGCATTCGTCTGTATTGTCTGGGAAAAGATAATGGAGAAAACATCATGAAATCGATTACTGAAGGTCCATTTCAAATGGGAATGGTCATACAAACTGTTGCTGAAGAAACTGAGGGTGCACCTCAACTTGGTCCAAAACGTGCTAGAGTCTTTATAGACCTTACAACTGAAGAAAAGGAAAGGTATAAAGCTAACATTCGTGCTACGAATATCTTACTTCAAGGTATACCAAAAGACATCTATACACTCATCAACCACTATACTGATGCTAAAGACATTTGGGACAATGTGAAGATGATTCTGGAAGGTTCTGAGTTAACAAAGGATGACAGGGAATCACAATTACACGATGAATTTGAACGCTTCCGTCAAATCAAAGGAGAGACCATTCATGCTTACTATGTTAGGTTTACGAAGCTCATTAACGATATGAGAAACATCAAGATGACCATGTCTAGAATGCAACTTAACTCTAAATTTGTAAACAACGTGTTATCTGAATGGAGCAGATTCATAACTGAAGTCAAACTCAACAGAGGTTTAAAAGAGTCTAACTTTGATCAGTTGTATGCTTATTTGAAGTAACATGAGATGCATGCCAATAAGAACAGAATGATGATGGAAAGGTTCATTCAACCAACTAATGATCCGTTGGCTCTAGTGTCTAATGTGTCGATTTAGCAGTATCTAACACAGCCATCCATGTCTCAATCCACAAATCAACCATCTCCTGCTGATAATTTCAACTGGACTCAGGAAGTTCTTTAACTAAAAACTTGATTAAAAGTTTAATCAACTCACTTTCCCTCCTCACTCAATCGTACAAATCAAATTTTCCTAAAACAAACAATCAACTCAAAACCTCTTCCAATGCAAGGAACAAAGCTACAGTTCAAGACGGTAGAGTTGTTGTTCAGGATGTCCGTGGTAGATACATTGCGAATAATCAAGGATGACCATTTTAGAGGAACAATGCAAGAGGAAATACAGGAGGTCAAAACAGAGTTGGCAATGTGAATCCTGGTCAAGCTAAACCCATTAAGTGCTACAACTGTAATGAACTTAGACACATAGCACGAGAATGTCCTCGGCCAAAGCGATCTCAAGATTTAAACTACTTCAAGGACAAGATGCTGCTAATGCAAGCCCAGGAGAATGGTGCAGTTCTAGATGAAGAACAATTGTTGTTTCTTGTAGGAGAACAAGTCACCAACTTTGATGATGATGTGGATGATCCACCAGAGCAAGATTTTGCACTCAACGTGGATCATGTCTTTGAAGCTGATCAACTTGATGCCTTTAACTCCGATGTTAATGAGGCTCCTACTACACATACTATGTTCATGGCGAATCTTACAAATAAAGATCCAATCCTTAATGAAGTCGGGACATCTTATGACTCGGATATTCTATCTAAGGTACAAGATCATGATAATTATCATGATAGTGTGTATGGGCATCATGATGTGCACGAGATGCAAAACAATATACAACAAGACTACGTTATTGACTCTGAAGCTGATTATACGAGTGATAGTAATATTATTTCGAATGATCAGTATGTGGAAGACAACACAGAACATGTTGTACAAAGTAATGTATCTTTTGTACAAAATGATGCATTGAGATCTATTATCGATGAAATGCATGAAAAGGGTGTACAAAGTAGGATAGTAAATAAACATGATAAAGTAGTTAAACATTCATTGAATTCTGAACTTGCAAGATATAAGGAACTGGTCGGGGAGTATGAAAAACGGGCAAAGTTTGAATTAACTGAAAGAGAACAAAAGATTGATGAACAAATGAGAATAATTATCTCTGACCGAAATAGAAAAGAAACTTCTTTAAAATATAAACTTCATTCGGCACAATTGCAACTTTGTTCTACCCTTAACCATCATAAGACGTTGAGGGAAGAAGCGACCATTTTGAAAAAGGATTTTAAACAAAAAGAAGACAAATTCCTTGAAGAGTTTTTAGACATAAAAAGGCTAAAAGAAAAGGTTGAAGATAAATTATACAAACAAGATCAATCTGTTCAAACGGTTCACATGTTATGTAAACCAAAATCGTTTTATGATGAAATAAAAAAGGTGGCAATAGGCTACAAAAATCCCTTATGTCTTACCCGTGCAAAGCAAGTTCAGTCTACCCTTTATAATGGTAATGAAATAGTCAGGACCAATCATGCACCTGTTGTTGTGCATGACTCAGAGGACACCCTAGAGATAGCTGAGATAACTAGCAACAAGGAAGATGGAGGAAAATGAAAAAGCCCTTTATGTGTGGAAAATAAGTTAGGATTGCCCCCTCCCCCTAGATTACTCGAAGTGAGAACTTCGTGCAACTTTGGCTCCAACAAAAAAAAAAAAGAAATCTGACACCAGACAGATATTGGTCCATTAGATGAAATGACAGGAAAAAGATGAGGACCTCAGTTCCAAAACACACTTTCACATTTGACAGTGTATCAACCAATATCCCTGTCAAAGCTTGTACCCAGAGTTCTTCCAACTAAAAAAGTCAAGTGAAGATTATATCTTTATTGTACTCCACAAATTTTACGGGAATTTGACAAAACTTGCAAAAAGAGAATCACCCCAACAGGTGTTACAGAAAAGGAAAGAGGTTTTGAGCAAACAAAAAGATGTTACCTCACTAAAGTTATTCCATTTTTCAAAACTCTTAAATATACCACTTTGTAGGAGTTCAAAACGACCCTCTTTAAAGAGTTAAAGTATTGGAAGAAATTTTTGATAAATATGAATGACGAGAGTTAGAACTAGAATACTGTAGACAAGCAATGTGCTGCAAAATTGTAAAGAAAACCTTCTCATGAAAAATGAGAGATTGATTGCTCAATTGTTAGTAGAATCAAATGTTGTATGATGTGGCAAAATACGTGGTCTAGTATCTTGAAGTTGGAGATGTCTAAAGTTCATAATGTGTCAAAACATATTTCTAACTTGAAAGGGAATACCTAAATTGCAATTTAGAAAGTAATCAACATATCTTCAAGAAAGTTTTGATAATAACAAATCACAAACATCACAGGAAGCTCCTGATTTTAACTCATTCTTTAAGATCAAGAATCTGGAACATCAGATTCAAGAAAAGGACAACGTGATTAGAGACTTGAAAGTACTAGTCTCTAATGTGAATGACAGAAGTTGTGAGCCTTATAATGCTAACGATGTCACTGATCTTCTTGAACAGAATGAGCGTTTAAGAGCAGAAATAGAAAAGGTTAAGCAGCATTACAAGGAAATGTTTGAGTCTATTAAGATCACGCGCACTAGCACTAATGCAAAGACATCTTCCTTGTTGACACAGATTGAGGATCTTAAGGCTCAGTTAGAAGGCAATTTGAAAGTTGCCACTAGAAGCTCTGTCAAACCAAAAGTTCTTGCGCCTGGCATGTATGCCATTGATGTTAAACCCATCCCTCATCCCCTTAAGAACAATAGGAGTGCTCATTTAAACTATATCAGCCATCTTAAGGAGAGTGTAGAAACAGTTAGGGAGATTGTAGAGGAAGCTAGAGTAGTTAAACCACTGGATAATGCACTTAACTATGCTTGTCAATACACTAAGCTATCTTAGGAATTGTTAGAATATGTGATTGGCACTTGCCCAAAAAGTTTCAATAAAAGAGATAACAAGGCTTCCTCTAACCCTGTAACTAGGAAAAAGCAAGTTACTTTTAGTGATAAACCAGGAACTTCATCTAGCAACACACAGAAACACGAAGTGCACCAGAAAGTTCAACAGACTAATATCCCTGTGATTCCTTCTACAGGAGTAAACACTTCCACTGAAGCAAGCGGATCAAAGCCTAGAAGCAATACAAAGAAAAATAGGATCCTGCCTGCTAAGAGTGAGAATAAGAAGAAAGTAGAAGACCACCCTAGGACAAATAAGTCAGTATGGACAAAAGTGAATCGGGTTGATTCTAGCATTAGCTCTAAGCGTGTTGTAATTAATTCGAATTCTGAATCTGTGTGCAAAACATGTAACAAATGTTTAAACTTTTCAAATCATGAAATGTGTGTTGTTAATATTTTGAGTTCTATGAATGCAACCCCCACTGTTAAGACTGTCTTGAATAAAGGGAAGCAGATTTGGAAACCAAACGGTAAACTGTCTGATAACTGTTTGAACAAGACCAAGCGGGTTTGGAAAGCAACGGGCAAACTATTTGCTGATATTGGTTATCAATGGAGACTTACAGGAAAGAAATTCACCTTAGGAAAACTTAATTGTGGTTATCAATGGAGACCCATAGGAAAGAAATTTGCCTTAGGCTAACTGTGCCCTTTAACTAAGCTTTCTGTGAAATGTTCTATTATATCTGCTAACCAACAGGACCCCAACAAAAATTAGGGAACCGAAATTCCAAACTCTCCACACTCGACTGTTTTCAAATGCAGGTCGTACAGGTCATCCTTTGGTATCTGGACTCAGGTTGTTCAAAACATATGACGGGGAATCGTTCAAAACTCAAAAACTTTGTGAAAAAGTTCATCGGGACTGTCAGATTCGGGAATGATCACTTCGGAGCTATCATGGGTTATGGAGATTATGTTATTGGTGACAGTGTGATCTCTAGAGTATACTACGTGGAAGGACTTGGACACAATCTATTCTCTGTAGGACAATTTTGTGATTCTGATCTTGAAGTTGCCTTCAGAAAGCATTCTTGCATTGTTCGTGATATTAATGGTGCAGACTTACTTAAAGGTAGTCGTAGCACCAATTTGTACATGATATAGATTGATGATATAATGAAGTCTTCTCTAATATGCTTGTTGTCCAAAGCTTCCAAGTCCAAATCATGGCTGTGGCATCGTCGTTTAAACCATTTAAACTTTGGCACAATCAATGATCTTGCTTGAAAAGATCTGGTTAGAGGTCTACCAAGATTGAAGTTTGAAAAAGATCATCTTTGCTCAGCCTGTCAACTTGGAAAAACAAGAAGTTCTCCCACAAACCAAAATCTGAAAACACAAATATGGAAGTTTTTCATACCCTTCACATGGATTTGTGTGGTCTAATGAGAGTCCAGAGTATTCATGGGAAGAAATACATTTTAGTCATCGTGGATGACTATTCAAGATTCACATGGGTTGTAAATTATCGCACGTTTTTTGCTTTCCTCTTAGTGGCGAAAGGTCTTCACCACAGAACCTCTCATTGTCACCATTCATCACTAGCACAACGAAGAAGTCATTGTCGATGATAAGAATTGGACTAGGCTGCTTTTAAACGCATTTCTTGTTGAGTTTAAAACATGGTCTTATCGATTTCTACGGAGAGGTGTAAAGACCATGATTGAACGATGGTTTATGTTTTGTCCACTGTCGGTGTTTGTGTGTGGAGAGGGACAAGCTATTATATACCTCTTACTATTAAGATCACATAAAATAAATAAGGGGTGTTAGCAGGGGTATCTACCTTTAGGTACAATCACGTGTGAAACCGGAGTATTATTCCCTCGCCTATATTAGATGAAGAAATGACTATGATCTTGTCGTCAACGAAAAGTTAGTTTTATCCTACTTCTAGCCTCGTTAATGATGATGACTGTTTGTGATGATGTTGTATATGACGCTGTTCATTGTTCTTAGTAGTGATTTCTGTGGACGAGGATTTCAGATTGATATGAAATTTGAGTTGTTTTTACAATTATGTTTTGTGGTTTGAATTTGCTTATTTTATTATGTTCGGGTACTTGTATTTTGTCTATTGGTGAACTTTAATTTTATAGGGTACTTGTATTTTCTATTTGTGATCTCTTAATTATATATTAATTGTTATCAAATTGTTACAATTAGTCCGATTGTGAACTTTAAGAGTGTTTGGAATTGCCTTGGTTTTTAGAGTTTGCAAGTTGATCACATTGGCTTGGTTTATAATTTGTTTGTCTAGTCGATGCAAATGGTTGTCTAGTAGAGTGGATGGTTACCAAGTCGTTGATCACATGGGAGCATCGCCCTATCATATAAGAGTACTTGTAATTACAGAATATTGTACTTGAATTTATTAGTTAACTTATTCGCTTGAATATTGTTTTGTTTAATTGGTGCCATTTGAATTTTCAGTTTCTTGAAGACTAACCGGAAGTAAGAAAGGCTTAACGCTGCGGCTATAATAAAATTCGAGCTTGTGTGAGAAGAAAAGCATATCCATCACAATTTGACCTTCAAGAACTAAGGACTATAAACCCATTGGGCCTATCATCGACATTTCACAGCTTGATTGGAACGAGATTATTTGATCATCAGTTTCCATTCTGCTACCAATTCATAGGATTTGGTACTGATAAGACAGGGCATCTATATCGAGCCTGCTATCATGGTAGTCACTTATTCTTTAAATCTACTCGATTGTTAAAAATTTATAAGCATTATTCATTCTATGACCTTATTTTTGAATTGCAGACGTTAAATTTGATTTGATGCAAAACATTTGTCGGGCCCATATGCTAAAAACAAGTTGAGAAAGGCATGGGACTTCAGTTTAAAGGCAAATTCAGAAACAGGAAAAAAAAAGTTTAAGGATGAAAATGTTTGTGTGCCGTGGTGGGTAGAGAATACGGTGAAGATTGCAAAACTTTCCTCGATACGAGGCTAGTCTTGAGCGGAAAATGGCACGAGTTATGTGGATCATTTCAATTCTGAAATGAAAAGCCATTTGGGCCCATTCTGCAAAGAACAAGGCTAACTGGGCGAAGTTGCCTTAGTGTTCCACTCAAGGGTGTAAATCATACGCCTTGTAGCAGAACGAGGATACTTCATGGATAAGTTGTGATGAAATATTTGTGTGTATTTTATTTTGTTTAATATATTTCATTATTATTATTATATCTAATTTTAAACTTTGTTTTCATGTGGCGACCTAATGGTTGTATTTCTTGACCTTATCGAAGCTCTAAAGGAAAACTCACAGAAGGAGGAAAGTGGGCCAAAATGTTTTTGAAGCAGATATGTAAGTAATTCATATAGTTTTTAGCCAAAATATGCAAGTTTGTATTAGTTAATGGTAGGTTGGAGACCAATGGTGGATATAGTTCTGGTTAGTCATGGATTAGTATTTTTGTTCTGGTAGTCATGGGATATTTTAGCTTTCTTGTTGTGGTGTATTTCTTATAAGTTGTTTCCCATCCCCACCATTTTAGCTAAAACCAAGGTCTTACACTAAAATGGGAAGGGATTTGTTAGGTGATTTTAGTGTTTAATGGCCTTTTTAGTAATGACGGACTATATGAGGACTATTGTGATTTCTATTCTTAGCTTGGATTCGAGTTGGGAAGTGTAGAGTACACACTAGTTGATTCAATATGTTATCGACCTAGACAAATGCAATGATCAAGGGGCTGTTATTAAGTATTTAGTAATCTCTGGTTTATACTGGCATAGTACTAAGTGATATAGGCTTAGTAATAAGTTGGTTTATAAAGGGCTGTACTAGTTTTTTTCCACGGCTAGCACTAAATAGTTAGTATGCTAGCGTTGTGCAGTTACTGATGTAGTTAGTACTGTTTGCCGTGTAATGTTGAAAAACAGTTGTGAAAGTTTGGTTTTACCAACTTTAATGCTTATCTGTCATCTGATTATGTTTTATTAACAGTTCATTAGTCTCTTAAATGTACGAATTTTTATATATACAATTCCTTCATTGTTCTTGATTTATGATTCTTGTGCCTAGAACATAAATTGCTATACTCCTTATATTATCCCGATAGAGATTTCGTGCAACCCTAGACATTGATAAGGGTCAAAATACTTTATACGGAAAGTGAACTTTTACACGATATAAGCGAGTTATCCAGGATTATCACACACACCCTAATTTTTTTAACAAACGATAGTCAAAGTTAGTTAGCTAGTACTGCTAGTTCTATGCATTCTTTAAGTTTGAATCAGTTCTAGTAGTAAAAAAAAATTCCCCGAAACAATCTTTAAGTTTGTTTTCAGTTCTCGTAGTCAAATAAGTAGATATTGCTAATGTATTACACATCACACATTTCAATTAAAAAAAATTCATATCTTATCTTTATTTACACATGTCAAATTCTATAAAAAATTCCTATCTTATCTTATCTATATTTACACATTTCAAAATCCTATGTATATTATCTGTATATAAAAACATACATCTATCTTAAACTTTCAATCACATCTTGTTAATGTTTATAGCTTGAAAGCTTTCCCAAAGAAGGAGTGGTGGTTATTTTGAATAAATTTTGAATCTAAGGAATCATGTCAGACACACAAACTTCCCCGAAACAACATGATGTGCATTGTAATAAAAGTTAATTCACTTTGCACATCATATTGTTCTCGGCGAAGTTTGTGTATTTGAAATTGTTTATTCAATATGTATTCAAAATTACCATCTCTTCTTCTTTTGGGAAAGTTTTCATTCTATAAACGTCAACCTTCTTCTAAAAGGTTAGTCCAAGTTTGTTCTATGTTATTACTGCCATGTTTTCAAATGAAAATGTTGCTACAACACAAAACACCTTTGGTTACCAAGACTTTGTTCTAAATGCTATTATGTAAAGGAGTGTTTGGATCCTGGTTTAATGCGCAGCTTAAATATGCCATGCTAGTTTGTAAAGGGGTGTTTGGATCCTGGTTTAATGCGCAGCTTAAATATGTCATGCTAGTTTGTAAGGGGTGTTTGTATCCGGGTTTAATGCGCAACTTAAATTTCATGGCTCTTTTTCCTCTATTATTGTACTGCATAACGATACTTAGAGCATTTTGTAACTTTAATTCCTTATTTTGTGACTACAGATCAAGATGCTAAAGCTGAGAGCGAGTCAAGAGGGTTTAGAGGAGAAGATGACTGATGATGAAATTATGGACAAAGTCTTGGGATCAAGCCGAGCTTTTAAACCTGGACGAGGTAGGAATCTGCCGAAGAGTACTTCGTCTTCTTCTGTATGCAACTACCCCTCTCCCGAACCATTGGTATCCAAATCTGCATTAAGGAGGTTTGTGGAGGCGCATAACCAGCAAATGAAAGATTGGCATGCACAATTAGCCGATAAAAACATTGAGCTACGATTGCCTGCTCCTCTCGACCCCAACGCCCTTTTGGAAGATGATGCCGAGCCTAGAGATGCTGCCGATGTTCTTGAAGATGCTGCCAATGTTCTTGAAGATGCTGCCGAGCCCGGAGAAGAGTAGGTGCCAATGGTCAGGTTGTTGTACATGCTTAGTTAAACTTTCTGTTGAACATTGTTGTTTATGTTGTGGAACTAGTACTTGAACAATTGTTTTACCACGACCACGGTCGTTTTATGTATGATTTGTTTAATATACCTGGGAAAACGCCGTAAAACAGGCATGGATGTTTTAGCTGACTGCTGCTTTTAGGGACAACTTGCTGTCCCTAAAACTACTTTAGAAATATGTTGTCAGGACCACTAGGGACTATGTATAGTCCCTAAAAGTGAGTCCCTAAAGGTTTTGTGAAAACATATTGGGACTAGATGTTGTCCCTAAAAACTGCTTTAGAAAAATGTTGTCAGGACCTCTAGGGACTGTGTATAGTCCCTAAAAGTTAGTCCCTAAAGGTTTTGTGAAAACATGTTGGGACTAGATGTAGTCCCTAAAAGATTGTCCCTAAAGAGATTGGTAAATTATGTTGCGACAATATGTAGTCCCTACAAGGCTGTCCCTAAAGGTTTGCCAAAATATGTTGGGACAAAAGGTTGTCCCTAAAAGTGTGTCCCTAAAGGTTTTTGTTAAATTTGTTGGGTCAAAATGTAGTCCCGAAAACGTGTACCTAAAGGTTTTGTCAAAAATTGTTAGGACAAAATGTAGTCCCTAAATCTATGTCCCTAATGTGTTTTGGTCCAATATTAAGGGACAGAATGTAGTCCCAAAAGCTTTTGTCACAACAAAAACCATCGACGTGGCCGGTCAACGCGCAGTCCCTACAAACAAGAAATGTAGTCCCGACAACTTATAGGGACGGAGCAGCTGAGATTACGCTAACAGGGACGGCATGTAGTCCCGATAAGTCTTTCGGGATAAAAACAAGCTTTTTCGGGACTACATGCATAGTCCCGAAAGCCCTTTTTTGGCGTAGTGTCAGCTTATTTGTGTATATTTTATAACTGTCACGTGCTAGGTAACAGTTGGTAGTTTAAACTATACTAATTACTCTTTCAATGTTGCTACTGCGTTTTGTCAGCATGTATTAATAAGAACCAACAACATAGTAGTTGCATACACACACATACCTACATGTAAATAAGCTGTTAGGGGTGTTTGGGTTAGGTTATTTGAGGGCTTTGAGCATCCTGAGCATCTCTTCAGAATGGGAATAAGAATGGGAACCATGCCCCGGGTAGAGTGTATGCCCTTTGTGCGGAAGCTGCCATGCAAGACAACAATGTTGTCATAGGTACGTTCCTCATCAATAACTATTATGCTTCTGTACTATTAAATTCTGGCGCGAATAGGAGTTTTGTGTCGATTGCCTTTAACGAATACTTAAATGTCACTCCGTCTACACAAGATAGTAAATATAGTGTTGAGTTAGACGATGGGAAGTCTATATCGACTGATACCATATTAAGAGGATGTACGTTAAATTTGCAAAACCACCCTTTCAATATTGACTTGCTACCCATAGAATTACAAAGTTTTGACGTCATCGTCGAAATGGACTGGTTGTCAAAAAACCGTGCTGAGATTGTATGTCACAAGAAGTATGTTTGTGTTCCTTTTAGAAACGACATGCTAATCATACAAGGAGAGTGACACGGAGTTAGAAACGAATCGCGACTAAACAGCATCTCGTGTATTATGACTCAGAAATACATTGAGAAAGGATGTCCTGTATTTTTAATACAAGTGACAGAGAAGGAAGAAACCGACGAAAGACGAATTGAAGATGTACCATTAGAGATTTTCCTTAAGTTTTTCTTGAAGATTTACCCAGACTACCGCCGACTTGTCAAATTGAATTCCATATCGAGCTAATGCCTGGAGTTGCACCTGTTGCACGAGCACCTTACCGACTAGCACGAAAATGAAGGAATTGTCCAAATAGTTGAAAGAACTCTCTGACAAAAGATTTATTCGACCAAGTTCCTCACCTTGGGAGTTTGATTGGGGAGAAGACCAGGAAGAAGCTTTTCAGTTGTTGAATCAGAAGCTTTGTGATGTACTTATTCTAGCATTATGCGAAGGTAGAAAATACTTCGTGGTTTATTGTGATGCATCCATTAAGGGTTTGGGTGTTGTCTTAATGAAAAGAATGAAGTTCATTGCTTATGCATCTCGACAGTCAAAAATTCATGAGAAGAATTACACAACGCATGATCTAGAATTGGGAGCAGTAGTGTTTGCTCTAAAGATTTGGAGACACTATATGTATGGTACGAAGTATGTTATGTTTACTGATCACAACAGTTAGCAACATATCATGAACCAGAAAGAGCTCAACATGAGGCAACAACATTGGTTAAAATTGCCTAGTGATTACGATTGTGAGAGATCATTATCACCTTCGGTAAAGCAGAAACATCGTGGTTAGATGCTTTGAGTTGGAAAGGAGAGAAAATAAGCCTCTAAGGGTTAGAGCTGTGGTTGGGACATTGGCTTAGATTCTCCATCATCGATTAATGATGCTTTAGAGAGGTGGTTAAGGCAGAAAAACGTTAAAAGCTGAAGGATGATCGGCGGATTGGTCAAGAAGCAGAAGCCACGTTTACAGATTGGGACGTGCGATGCTTGGATAAGTAGGAGTTGGTTTCAATGTTTTGGTGATGTAAGATTTTGATATGCCGGAGTCTTCACATAAGTTCAAAATACTCTATTACCCAGGATCGGAGAAGATGTAATCACAATCTTAAGATGCTATATTGCGTGGCCAAACATGAAGGGTGAAATTGCTACCTATGTCAGTAAATCTTTGACATGTTCGAAGGTTAAGGCAGAACATCTGAAACCATCAGGTTTATTGGGTTCAACCTGATTTACCAAAATGGAAATAGGAGAAGATAACTATGGACTTTGTTACCAAATTGCCTAGGACATCAGCGAGATATGACACCATTTGGGTCATTGTCGATCGTCTTACCAAGTCAGCTCATTTCTTGCCAATCAAAGAGTTTGACCAGATGGAGAAGATCACAAGACTATACTTAAGATTCTGGCAATCACTTCAACAAGCTTTAGGAACGCAGTTAGATATGAGTACCGCTTACCATCCACAGACCGATGGACAAAGCAAAAGGACTATTTAAACATTTGAAGATATGCTGAGAGCATGTGTGATTAACTTTGGTAGTGAGTGGGATAGACACCTACCTTTGGTAGAGTTCTCATACAACAATAGTTATCACACGAGTATCAAAGTTACACCGTTTGAAGCACTTTATGGTCGAAAGTGCCGTTCATCAGTATGCTAGGCTGAAGTTGGAGATACCAAACTTGCTGGACCAGAAATCCTTCGTGAAACAATAGATAAGATCATTCAAATCCAAAACCGTATGCAAGCTACACACGATCGTTAGAAGATCTATGCTGACAAGAGGCGAAAGCCCCTTGAGTTCCAAGTTGGAGATATGGTTATGTTGAAAGTTGCACCGTGGAAGGGCTTAATTCGTTTGTGAAAACATGGAAAGCTAAACCCTCAATACATTGGACCATTCAAATCCTCGTAAGGATTGGCCCAGTGGCATACCGTCTAGACTTACTGCAAGAGCTCAGTAGAGTTCATAACGTCTTTCACATTTGTAACCTAAAGAAATGTTTGTCCGATGAATCACTCGTCATACCTTTGGAAGAGATCCAACTCGACGACAAGTTAAACTTCATTGAAGAGCCCATGGAAATTATGGATCAAGAAGTCAAGCAAAGTTGTATACCTATTGTTAAAGTCTGTTGGAATGCGCGAAGAGGCCCAGAGTTCATGTGGGAATATGAGGACCAATTTAGGAGCAAATACCCTCATTTATTCACCACTTCACCATCTACAACATCTTGATTTCGGGACAAAATCTCTTAACATGGGGAGACTGTAACAACCGGGAAATTTCTAAGTTTATTAAATTACATTTGTACCCCTCTACTTGTGATTTTTACTTTTAGCTTGAATTAATTGAATTATAGTCGGGTAGTTAAATCGCGATTTGCAAAAATGTCTTTAGATGCGTACTGACACTAGACTAAGTAAATTCATTATTTTATATGTCACGAGGTTTACGTGCATATTTTATGTTTATAAGGACGTGCACTAGTAATAAAACGTGAATCAGAGATATTTAACGTCAAACTATAACTTATACGATAACGGTTCCGAGTTATCTGTACATTTGCATTATTTACGACAATTATGAATCATAATTATTTTTATATAATTATATTATTTTTATTTTCTATTTTGCATGCAAGTATTTATTTACGTTTCGAATAATTACCGAATAGACCCTAAACCTTTAACCTTTAAACCTTCAACTATCTAAACTTTGACGCAACAAATCCCTATACTTTGCAAATTTAAAATATACCCCTCCCACCTATAAAACCCATAATCGGCCCCCCTTAATAAAAATCACCAACACTTAGCATATTGGATACAATTTTCAAATCAAGGAACATAGATCCATATGAATAGCACTAGTACA
>BQNB010058212.1:0-37859 GCA_026074375.1 Tanacetum coccineum
AGTGTGATTTTCCGTTTCCCCTATATGTTATAATTCATTATACACCCGAGTGAAAGAGAGAATCCCAAACACTTATGTGAGGTGCTAGTATATACTTTTCGTGCTTTTAATTACGAGGTCTAAAAGGTTGTGTTGTAGAATATTTTTAAAGAGTAGGTAAAATGACCCCTTATATTATTATTGTCTAGATAGAAAAGCCTATTTGTTTGAGGACAAGAAAATCCCAAGTGTAGGGGTATTTAATGAGGTGTCATTTTATACACTTTTTTGGGGTTGTTTAACCCCCAAAATCATGCATTTATGCCCAAAATAGGTACTTAATTGTTCCTTTTCAGGTATTTCGCATTTGGAAGACATTTGAAAGAATTACACGTGACTTGGGCTCATTTGGAAAAGAAACAGACAAGACTACGAACCTACACCAACATCTATCAACAATGTCTCTACAGTAGCTGGAGACGGCGTCACAAATATAACATGACGCCGTCACCATATCTTAAGACGACGTCACAAGTACACGACCCATCCCAATATCTAGAATATTCTATTCATGACGGTGTCACGATTAAAACACGACACCGTCATAGTGTTTTTCCTATATATACAAACCCGAATTTAGGGTTTTGTGTGTGTAACTTTAGAATAAAAAGAGGGTACGAACCCTAGTTCGTTTAGCAGCTGTAGGAGACGATTTTAGGGCCTAAAAACCCTATTGTACCTCTTTTAATTCATGTTTTAATCATGTAAGGTTTACTTAATCATTCAATATGTCTATGTGTTGTTTGATTTATTGTTCTTTCTTTATCTTTAACATGCTTGGCTAAACCTCATATTGTGTTTATTTATGATTGTATGAAACCTAGAATGTAGATCTTAGTGGTGTTGCTTCTTGTGATGGATATGCACGTTAGGTCTTAGAAAACCATCTTTTATCTGCATCACTGTTGATATGTCTAGGGAAATATGATTGTGTAGAAAGGATACCATCGGGTAATAGTCTTCATACTACCTTGCCTCCTAATATGGTTGATCCACTCTTAATATATTTCACATGCACTTAGTGTACTCTTAGGGGCCGTGTAAAAGTCTTCATACTACCTTGCATGTGCGTTGCTCTAACGACATACTAAGTAGACGCCCGTTCGTGTATTTCGTTCATGCTTTAGTAAATAGTTACACAGATCGTCACAAGTGTGACAAGGCAACAACACTAGAAGAAGCAATCTAGGGAGTAATACATTATTAAATAAACACAATCTTTTATCTTATTGTTATCACCAGTAACATAGTTAATATTTAGTTTAAATAGCTAAAACCAAACCTCTCTTCAATTATATGATTTACTTGCTTTCCATAAAACATAAAAATACAAAAATAATCTTCTCTCAAGCCTTAGAATTCTGTTAGACTATGATCAAGCCCTCCCAACCTATTCCTCGAGTGAACGATAAACAACCCCGAGTCTTGCCTATACTACACTATAACGATTAGGTGCACTGCCTAAGGAGTTGTAAAACTTCTCGTGTAGAAGTCCTATGATGACCACACATCAAACTACATACTTTATTTGTCCAAGCTTAATCTATTTGTTTTGTAAATTTTATTTAACAACAATTTACTTCCCTTTCCTAACAACTAACCATAGGTTTTACTCGAACGAGGTTGAGATCGAGTCATGCATGTCTATTCTGTCGTTACGGCCATGTATGCGTGATTCAGCCACCTTGTTGGTTTGTTACTTTTGGTGAAAGTTAGAATATCCCTACCCTATATCATTCTTCATCCTAATCCTTGGTTAAACTCGAATGAGGATGTGATCGAATTGTACATGTCTATTCTGTCGTTATAGCCGTGTATGTATGATTCAGCTGCCTTGTTGGTGTGCTACTTTCGGTGAAAGATTGTTAGAATGATCAACCTTAAGCCTTATAAAAACCCAATTTACCTTTTTGACTTGTTTCTCCTTAGCTCTAGTGGTGGAGATGTGTATCCTTGCCATGCGTATGATATGAAACTAATCACGATCGAGCAAATGAGCGTGCCAATTAAATGTTACACCCTAGATTAGTTGAGTGATCTGAGTATTTTCATTTCCCATATTTTGTGAGGTGCTTGGTCTTATACAGGTGATTAAAACAAAAGAAATGCTTAACGGACAAGTAGGATTCAAGTGGGGGGATACTTGATGGCATCAAATAACGTTACATTTATACCATAATTTATCCTAAATAAATTATCCACTTTTACATAATTATTGCAAGAATCGTTACTTAATTGCTTAAAGTTGTAAATTACAGTAATTACAGAGTGATTTGTAAAGACATGCTAAAAGGCGCACTTTTTGGAGCTTAAACAATAATATTTGAAGATTGCTTATTTCTGCCCAATACACCATATCCAGAAATGAAGATACGGCGTATCAGCGTCTAGACTTCACAAAAAAACGCGCATTCTCACTTCCCAATACGGCGTATCCTAGTTCTTTCATACGCCGTATCCAGTTGGATAACCATTCAAAGATTTTGTGATAAATATAATTTGGGAAGGATATATCTGATTGATTATAAATGTAGCGCGCACTCCAAGGAAACACCCATATATGCCGTATTGACCTCATTCAATACGGCGTATCCATAAATTTTTAGAGGCTATAAATAGAAGACTCAAAAACAAGTTTTCAGTGTGCAAAATCATATTCCCTATACCATACACATAACATATGATTTTCTAAAGAGAAGAAGAGCAGCTAAAGGTCAAGCATTGATCACGATTCCATAGAAGACTCCGTGTAATTCCTATACTCTTGTAATCATTTAATTTTTGGTATCGTTTGATAAAACGTTTAGTTTACCTTAGTTATTTGATCACGCTAGTATAATTACAATGGTTATGGGCTAATACCCTCGAGTATTAACCATCTGAATAAAGATTTAATGTTTGGTTTGTTTTAAACTCGATTTATTAATTTATCGTTGAAAGTTTAATTATGTTTATCACATGATACTTGTCTACGTGTTTGAATATGCGACCTATCATTCAACTGGGTCTAGTTACGCCTAACAAGTAAGCTAGATACTGGGATAGCTCTCCATATCATGGTTTATATTACTGGACCAATAGGATCACAAATAACCTTCTATCTTTGTCTTTAAATTAAGAGCTTAGTTGGACCAGCAGGTGACCCGTAATGTTTCAACATGTATGTTCTTGATTAATTGATAAAGATTTGAACAGTGAACTACCAGTATATAAAATACCCTTAACAGTAAGCGGGTAAAGTCCCGATAAGCTAGGGTTTATCAAGATCACCATTGCTTTAATCCATAGATAGATTATAATTAAACTAAAAGGATGCATATGCGGATACGTTAATTGTGATAGGATTCAACGTGTTTAGGTCTTAGGATTATGTCCCGCATAAGTATTAAGAATGATATGCTTCTTCGAGATAAGAAATTTTTGCACTAAATAAACAAACCAGCATTTAATCAGATTTAATTTGGCTAATACTATTTTCTATTATTTGGCTTGTACCGCTCTTTTATCTTCTGATTATTGTCACCATAAAACCTGTTTGATTATTGTCACCATATAACTGTGCCTGTTCTAGGCTGGAAAACCCATTACCGTTAGAAAAGTTATATAGCATAGTTTAACAAGTCCTTAGAACTTGAATTAATTAAAGTAATTAAAATACTGATAGAATATAAGGTTAACAAACCTCGCTCTTAGTGTTCGACACCTATTACCACGAAACTCCACTCTGATCGGGTTACACTGCCGTTAAAGTTGTTTGTTTTAGGATAAGTCGGCTAAATATGAATTTAAAACTTGGTAATCAATAAATTGACCCTACACGACAACACATCGGTAGACTTTAGCTGATAGATTGAGGATGGTCTATACATGGGATGAGGGACATGAGTTTTTTATTATTCTCGCATAAAGGAGATTGTTTTAGATCAGGGGACCGTTGGTACGAGAGTTTATACTTGAGTTTCTTCGCACCTGTTAGCTGCGTCGATGGTAATCACTTGCGATGAGTGATACTGAGTTGGGGTTGGCGTTGCTGATAACTTAGTTTTTAGTTGGGTTAAAGCCTAAACATTTAGGATGATTAAAGACAGTTTTGGTCTAGATTTAGGAATTTGCATATCATTTGAGAGGAGATGGCAGGGATGGATTTGAGGCATACTGGTTAGGGAGTACGAGAGCTATCCGAATAAAGGGGATCTTAGGGATTACTGGACTGAGATTTTCATTGTAGAGATTTCTAGGGCCTGTGACTCTTACATTTACATTAGAGACCCCCCTTGTGAGGAGGTTGGCACCACAAGTAGATATCTATGCATATTTCAAGCAAGCGGGACAGGCACCTAAAAAGGTGGACCTAGTAGCGGATCTTTTTTTTAGGAGTATGGAACCAGATTGGTGGACTGTAATCGTCCCTTACCTGTTGGCATAGTACTTGTTTAGGCATGCTGAGGGGAGGAAGAATGGAGCTAGGATGTCTGGAGGACACTTTATTGGGCGTCTAGCTGATCACTTTGGCTTAGTTAGTGACAAGGGATTGATGGGATTGTCTGTGATTACCCGCATGCTCCTAGTGTTTGATTTACATGAGCTTGTTAAGCTCAACATCCGTGTTAGGCTTGGTGACACTTGTGCTTGGGTAGCCCCGGGACTAGAGAGACAGCAGGTTGCTGCGGCTGGTGCCCCTAAGGTCGTCAAGGCATTGTTCATCTCATTTAGGGATGGCACCCATGGGCAATGGACATGGGTTCATCTAACTCATCACCCGCACCCGTGGTATATTTTTCACCCATCACCCACCAATGGGTACACTTTCGTCCATGCCTATGCCCATGCCCGTGGGTATTTGTCACCCATGGGTTAAAGTAATGCAACAAAATCACACAAAACCATGATATGAAAACTAAGTATGAATCCCTTTTTTTGGTTTTCGCATGTCCACATATCAGTGGTGACGGCAATCCTACTTTTACTGACCTCTAACAAGCTCATACTCTTAGCTTTCTCAAAATCATATATTGGGAATAAATCCTCACAAGTTAGTACTTCTAGTTCAAGAACTTAATACTGCTCAAGATATAACTAACAGTACTAACTGGGTTAGTACTACCAGAAGAAAAGTTAGTACTGCCAGTACTGAACTGAATACTGCCAAAGAAGATTAATACTGCTAAAAGAAGATAAGGATTACTTGGAGATGAAGATTAGAAGATAATTATAGAATAGATTGCATCATAATATTCTATAAGTTTATGTTTATCTTTAGTATATGTTGTAAGCCGACTAAGACTTCTTAGTCTATAAAAGGAGGCTCCAGGGCATTAGTTGATATACAAGTTTTCATAGTTGTCAAGTCGATTTAAAAAAAGCTTCGGGGTTGTAAACCCTAGTACTAGTGAAGAGTACTCGTATTATTGATCAAATAATATTGGAGCGTTTGGTTATATTAATTGTTTATTCTACTGCATCACAATTTACTATTGCATTCATATTCTTTTAAGTACTAAAGAGTAGATTTTGCATACTCTTAGTATCAACAAAGTTTCTAGCATAGTTATCTTGAATCTATTCAATACAACTAACCATTTAACAAGGTTTGCAAGATCAAGTTGGGATCAACAAGTGGTATCAGAGCCTTGTGTTCTGAAACTTTGATTTATAAGTTATGGAATTTAAATCTGAACAGAGTAATACTACTGCTAAGTTATCCATACTCAAACTTGGTAAGTATGAGATGTGGGTGATAAGAATTAAGCAAAACTTCTAGGTACAAGACTAGGCTCTATGGGGGGTCATAGAGAATGGTAACTCATGGGTGTCTGTACCACAAATAGCATAAGAGAATGGTACTTTAGTTACAAAGATGTCAGTACCTGTAACTGCTAAAGAAAAGACCAACAAGAAGAAAGATGTGAAGGCTAGGTAGGTTGGGTACTCATGCTTCTTTTCCCATTGAACATCAATTACTTTTTAGTCTAGTACACTGATGCATTAAAAACAAATGTTTGCTACTCATCAACACCCGATTTGGAGGTAATGAAGCAACTAAGAAAACACATAAGACACTTTTAAAGCAACAATATGAAAATTTTAGTGCATCAAGCACATATTCTCTTGACTCTATCTTTAACAGGCTCCAGAAGATTGTTAGTTGGCTTGCAATTTTTGGTGTGGTCATCGCTCAAGAAGACTTAAATTCAAAATTTTTGAACAACTTGCCTCCTAAGTGGAATACTCATGTTGTAGTCTGAGCAGCTTGCCTCCTGAGTGGAATACTCATGTTGTAGTCTAGATGAATAAGGCTGAAATTGAAACACATGGCAATCAAATGATTTGACATAAACCAACTTTTAAAATTGTTTTAACAAAGTTGGTAAGAAAGAAATTGTTGGTGCAAGTCGTGATGCTCTAAAACTTGGCCTTTATGCTGCTCCAAGCACTAGCAGTACTAATGATTTTGTTAATACTGCTATACCCTACATATGAAGTTGTACAGCTTAGCCCCTTAATGTTAACACTGCTAGTCCTAAAGTTAGTACTGTAGTTCAGTGATATGCTGTGTATGCTTTCATGATTGAGAATCCCAATGGTTCTAATCTCCTTATAGCTGGACTTTTTTAGAGCATTCATGAAGATGATCTGGAAAGCAATGGATTTGATAGGGGCATGGCTCTCTCTGCTAAGTATACGGCAAAGAGTGTACTATCAGAGGACATGCAAGAAAATTTTCATTAATGATAATGATACTGCTGGGTATGATAAATCCAAGGTAGAGTGTTTATGTTCAAACTGTCACAGATGGGACCACTTTTGTAGGGAGTGTAGCGCATCAAGGAACAAGGAGGGTTAGTTCAGAAATCAAGACAACACTGGAAGCATGGGAAACAGTGAAGACATATCTTTAAAGGCAATGTTGGCTATAGATGGTGTAGGTTTTGATTGGAGTGACATGGCAGAAGAACAAGTTCAGACAAACATGGCTCTAATTGTCATTTTAGATTCTGAGGTATACAATGCTAAAACATGCTTAAAACTTGTTGCAAACTATGAAACTCTTAGAAACAGTAGTGATGATTGTTGTTAAGCTTATCAAATGAATTTATTAGCAGCGATTTAAAAGAGGTTTAGCAACTGTAGAAGAACAACTTATCACATATAGAAAAGAATGAGGTTCTTTTTATGAAGAAGTTTGTAGTTTTATAGTGAATTAGCTTTGCACCACTAATGAAATAAATGGTTTTAAGTGAGTTTAAACAAGTTAAACAAGAAAAAGAGGGCATTGATTCTAAATTGTGAAATTGGATAACGCTTCAAAGACTAGACAAAGTTGTTAGGGATCGCTCCCCCCATCGCTTCATATCCCATAATGAATGTTGTAGACAGGAGAAGACATGATGAATGACCAAAAGTTACGAAGGTAGTAGAGAGGTGTGTCTCGCTATATTCACTCTCCACTAGTAGAGATAGATGTCGTCAGTCGAGATAGTGTAGAGATACTCGTAGATAGGTGATTGTTGTTAAATCTCGCGCGTTCCTTGGTGATGATTGTGTTCGAGAGGAAGGGGAGACCGTTGGGATAGAGTTGTCGCGCGCTAAAGAAAGTTATTGGATTGTGCGCTGTGAGAGGAGTAGAGGCGTAGAAGGATGGTTGCTCTCTCATGATATGTGAGATTGATATGTGGAAGTGGTGGTAAAAAGGATAGAGAGATAGATTTACTGCTCTCGCTCTCATGCTGAGAGAGACTCTTTGAGTGAAGAACAATATTAGAAGACACAAGTAGCTTTGTTGAGTCTCCACTTAATGTTGATAAAAGAAACTGGTTTTTTTGTGGTAAAAAGAAAGGTTTGCAAACTACAAATCATGAAAAACCAGTTAAAAAGTCAGTTAGGTATGCTGAGATGTATAGATCACAAAGTCCTAGAAGGAATCAAAGAAACTAGAATGGACAGAAGTCCAATCAACTAGGAAGTGATTTTGTGATGTATAACAAAGCTTGCTTCATTTATGGGAGTTTTGATCATGTGCATGCTTATTGTAAATACAATCAAAGGGAAATGATGGTATATGGAAATAATTATAACAGGGTGAACTACAACTATACTACCAACAGGACTCACCCTAATTGCTTAAGGGGCAAATGGTTTCCAAGAGTAGTTTTAATGAAAACTGGCCTAAAACCATTTAATACTGTTAGGACAGTAAATACCGCTCATCCCAAATCTATAGTTTTTAGTGCTAAACCAACACGTTTTTCAAAAACAGTACAATAATAGTAAAGAAACCTTTCAATCAAAAACAGTATTATCTAACAAAAGGTTTACACATAAAGTTAATACTGCTAGGCCAAAAGCAGTTAATACTGCTAGGCCACATTCAGCAGTTGTTAATGCTGTCTGGGTTAATCAGGAAAATGATGTAAAGGCCTCAGCATGTTGGGTTTGGAGACCTACCAAACTTGATAAGAGCATTAATTCGCCTTGAAGATAACACAAAAACTACATTGGGATGAACGAGGCCGATCCAAGTCAGTAATGGCTTGGGTCCCAAAGGAAACTATTTTCCTTTTTTATGTGAGGGAAGCCACTTATGGATGTAAAGGATTTGTTCGACAGTGATGCTCATGGCACTTTCTGGAAACATAGTTATCTCTTAGATTTCAAGGAATTTGATGGAGGTTATGTTACATTTGGGGAGGAGCACATGGTGGTAGAATTTCTGGTAAAGGAACACTTAAAACTGATAGCCTTGATTTTAAAGATGTATAGACTTTGTACTGAGTTAAATTCAACCTTTTTATGTGTCTCACAGGACGTTGTTGTACTGCTTTGCTAGTACAGAATTAGGGTCAAGTAGTCACGTCATAAAAGACATTATGAATTTTAAGAGGTTTTAAACCAGCCTATGCTTATATCAGACCATTTGGATGGTCATGTTACATTCTTATGACTTTAGATAGTTTAGGAAAATTTGAGGCCAAAGTGATGATGTTTTCTTTGTTAGATATTCTTTGAGTAGTAATAGCTTTAAAGGGTATTAACACTAGACAAAGGGGTGGTAGAAGAAAACTTGTATATTGGGTTTTTAGAGATAAGCTATGATAGAGGGATAGGTCCAAAGTGGTCTGGTTGATATTAATTCTCTAACCCAATCTATAAATTATGTTCCATTAGCTGCAGGTACAATCACTAATGAATCTGCAGCTACACAAGGAGAATTAATGTAGCGTACATCTACACAGAAAGAAGAAATCAGTCAAGATTGCATTGTGATGACAATTTGGAAAGATGCTCCATACTTTGATTTACCTTCCAAGGATGTTGGTCATGGTGACCCAAAATCTGCTACTGATGATCAAAATCAGGTTAAAGATGGTCCAGATAATGAAAATGATGAAAAAGATAAGTCTGAAGATGATAGCAGTCCTAAGAAAGTTAATACAGCTAGACAACATGTTAATACTGCCAGTCCATAAGTTAATACTGGTCTTTTTAAACTTAATACTGTTGATCCACAGTTACTACTGCTCGTTCATTCTGTCCAGGTTAGCCCTAAAGACTTGTTAAAATGGGGAGTCAGTCATACATTGAGCCAATCATGTTGAGTCTTTAGTGATGAAGATGAACCAGAGTTGATTTAGGGAAAATCTTAATTCTATATACAGTTCCAACCACTCCAATACAAGAATTTCCTAAAAGAATTACCAATTAAAAAATGTGATTTGTGATGTGTGAAGTTCATTGTTCAGACAAGAAGAATGACAAAAACTATTCTGAACTAGGGTTTCTCATGCTGTATTGAACAGAAAGAAAACACATGATACCCTGAAATATTGGTTTATATTGTTGTTTTTATCACAGATTGAACCACAAAGCATTGTAAAGCTATATTGATTTCATCTGGGTGGAAGCAATGCAGGAAGAAAACTTTCCTGCAATTTCAAGCTCCAAATGTATGGAAACTTATGGATTTTTAATAGAAGGAGGGGATTGGAACAAAATGGGTCTTCAGAATAGAAAGATGAAGAGGGATTGTGATTAAGGAAATAAAGGCAAGGTTTTTTTGCACAGGGTCATAGACAAGAAGAAGGTATATATATGAAGAGTTTTTGTCGCTTTCTGTGGCAGATTGAGGTTATAAGATTGTTTTTAGCCTATGCTTCTTTTATGGGTTTTCTGGTATATCAAATGGATGTGAAGAGTGCATTATTATATGGAACTATTGAGGATGAGTTTTATGTTTCTCAAGCACCATGATTTAAAGATCCTAACCATCCAGACAAAGTTTACAAGGTGGTCAAGGCACTTTATGGGTTGCATCAAGCACCGAAGAGATGTATGAAACCTTGGCTAAACTATTGTTTAGGCAATGGGTTTAAAAGAGGAAAAATAGTTCAGGCGAGAGTGACTTAGTTTTATCAAGAAGCAAAAAGGAGATATTTTTCTTGTACAGGGGCTATGTTGATGACATTATCTTTGGCTCTACAAAAAGGAACTGTGTACTGCATTTGAGAAGCTTATGAAGGATAAGTTTCAAATGAGTTCTATGGGAGAACTTACTTTCTTTCTAGGATTACAAGTACAATAGAAGGAAGATGGAATATTTATCAACCAGGATAAATATGTAGCTAAGATTTTGAAGAAATTCAACTACACTGATATGAGATCTGCTTCTACTCTAGTTGATTTAGAAAACTTTGAGTTAAAGATGAGTTGTGTGGATGTTGATGTACCTCTTATCGATCTATGATTAGGTCTTTGATGTTTATCTCACAGCATCTAGGCAGATAATCATGTTTGTAGTATATGCATATGTGGCAGATTCAAGTTAGCTCCATAAGAGACATCACATCTACTTGTTGTAAGAGAATTTTTAGCTATTTGAAAGCAAACAAACATTAGGCTTGGTATTTTAGGGATTCTCATTTGAAATGTTGCTTATAACTGATAGTGGATATGCTGGAGCTACTCAAGATAGGAAGTCTCAATTGGCGGTAGTTAGGTTTTTTAGGAAATAGGTTGATATATGGCTATGCATAAGAGGTCGACTGTGGTTGCACCTTACAACAGAAGCTGAATATGTGGCTGTTGCTAGTTGATGTGGACAAAGTACTCTGGATTCAAAAATCAATTGCTGGCTATGGGTATAATTTCATTTAAATACTATGAATTACATTAAAATACAGTACTATCTGCATTATTGAAAATCATGATCAACATTCTAAATAAAACATATAGAGATTAGACTTCATTATAAGATGATTGTAATGCTAAAAAGTTAATTCAAATGGTTAAAATTGAAACTGAACAGAATGTTGCAGATCTTCTTACAAAAGGTTTTGATGCTGGAAGGTTTCAGTACTTGGTCTCAAGTATTGGAATGCTTAATCCTTAATTTCTAAATCTCTTTAAGTCTTTGTAAAAGTTTTGTAAAGGGTTTAGTACTGTTTGTTGTATCATTAGTACTGCCTAAGTATAGCTAGTACAGTCAGTTATACTTAATGCTGTTAGTAAAAATGCTATCAAACTTAATTATGTAAAACAAGACAATGTTTGGATTGTGTTTTTTGGTTTTAGACTAACACTTGTAGGTAGCAAATTGAGTACGTAATGTTGAATGCTTCACCTCTGAAGTATTGTTTGAGGGGAGGCTACTTATGTCAGTATGCAGTCAAACATGGATGAAAGGACATGTAATATCAAAAGTGGTTTAAAAAGAATCAAAAACATCTAGGATGTGCAAAAGAGGTTGGGACACCAAGATACCTCAGTCAGTGGTTTCCCCCCCCCTTGTAAGTGTTGGTGAGGAGCTGTCATAAGGAGTTTGGGTGATAGAATGGAAGGGCTGACCACTACTGCTTCTTGCTTAGAAGCAGAGCAGGAAGTGTATGGTAAACATTAATAGGACCAAATCTATGGCAACACTTAATGAGCCAAATCCTTAGGGAACTAGTTTAGGTAGTGGTCCCAGGTGCCAAGATACCATATTAGGGGTGTAGATGCTCAAACTAGGTTTGAGACTACATCTAAACAGTCCAATGATCCACCTCTCTCAAGAGTTAACACACTTGAAAGTGGGGATGACAGTCTAAAACTAATTGAATTGATGGCACATTATTTAACTATGTCTGTATTGGTGAGAAAAAGAATAGATAGATTAAGTGAGCTGAAAAATAGAAAGAGAGTTGTGTGATAAAAACAGAAAGAGTGAATTGGTGAGCAAAAAGAATTAAGAGATATTGTGTGAGCATAAAAACAGAAAGAGAGATTGTGAGAGTCAATATTTGGTGATGGAAATGCTCTTTGGACGAAATTGAGGTTAATACTAGTATCTCAATGTTAGTACTGCTGGGCATTACTTAGTACTGTTGGGCATTACTTAGTACTGATAGTCATATTTTAGTACTGCTGGGCTTAGAGTTAGTACTGCTAGGCTAATATTAGTACTGCTTAGTGATTGTTAGTACTGTTTAAGCCATAACAAAATTTCCTTCTCTAAATATAGCCGTTGTGAAATTTCCGCCATCTACTTCATCTATAGGTTTGACTAATTGGAGAATTCATGATCTTTCTATCTAACATAGATTTTCTTCAAGATTTAAGTATAAATCTTATTCAGTCAATGCAATTAATTTAAAACCTTAAAAACTCTCTCATATCTCAATTACCTCTACCAAAACACTTATACTCTCTCCCACGACCATATCCCAGAACCTTAATTCACTTTCTATTCATCAAATGGCGAGTTTGGAATTTTGCGACAAGCACAACATGGTTGCGTACTTAGAGAAGTCAGAAGGAAGTGAGGGGTTTCATCAAATCATTGATTTTCTAACTGCAAGTCACATCAAGAATGCCCTCACTGAATGCCCAACCCTTTATGCTTCTCCTATAGAACAATTTTGGCAAACTGTTGCTTTGAGCACAAATGAGGATGGAGTCAGGGGAATCACTGATACCATAGATAGGAAGGTCAAGGTATTTTTTTCTGAGGCCTCCATTAGAAGACATCTCAAGCTTGAGGATTCTGAAGGTCTTAAAACTCTACCTATTGCAGAAATTTTTGAGCAACTGGCTCTTATGGGGTATGTAATCACTTCTGATAGCTTAACTTTTCAAAAGGGACATTTTTCCCCTTAGTGGAAATTCTTAATTCATACCATTCTTCACTGTTTGAGTCCTAAGAAGACTGCTTAGGAGCGTTTTTAGTAGCAATATAGCTACTGCTATCATTTGCCTGGTAACTAACCGTACCTTTAACTTTTCCAACTTAATTTTTGAGGCCATGGTAAAGAACATAGATAGTAGGTCAAAGTTTTTGATGTATCCCATATTCATTCAAGTCTTTTTGAACAAACGCAAGGGAATGCTTTTCCCTCATAAGAAAACTTTTCCTACTCCTACCCTTACACAAAACTATTCAGTAATATGAAAAGGGCTACTAAGGGATATTCTGGGGTGGACATTCCACTATTTCCAACCATGCTCACTACACCTGAGTCGTCTCCTTCAGAATAAACATCTTCACCATCCGTATCACCCCAAAAACACATCCATTTCAACCTCAACACACACCATCTACACTACAATCTAACCAAACCACACCTGTTACTGAGGAGGCTGCTCCAATGCCCCATGAATCAGCTCTCTAAAGTGTTCACTCACTTGGACGTGATGAGGGTAGTTTATCACTTCATGAATTGACGAATCTCTGTACCTCACTATCTAAGAAGGTTGCAAGCTTGGAGTCTGAATTAAAGCAAACAAAACAGACCTACAATGCTGCTCTTACAAAACTGATCAACAGGGTGAAGAAGTTAGAGCAGAAAATCAAGACAACCAAGCTAGGAGGAGAGCCAAAGCTGTAATCTCTAATGATGAGGAAGCTAAGGAGGATCCTTCTAATTAGGGGAGAAGTTTGATTGAAGAACTGGACTTGGATGCTGAAATTTCTTTGGTTCTTACACATGCTGCAGATCAGGGGAGGATTGATGATACTCAGTTTAGTAATCAACCTAAAGAGCAGTTAGGTGTTTTTAGTGCAGCTACAGCTCTTACAGGATATGCAGCTAGAAGAAGACAATTTGTCTTTTATTTATGTTTGGAAAAAAATTTTCAACTTACACCAGAAGAAGAAGCAGAAGTTGTAGAGCAGTGGTTGAGTTACGTACTGCCAGAAGATTAGTTATTACTTCTAAAAAAGTACTGCCAGTAAATTGGAATAGTACTGCGGTGTAAAGGCAAAGGACAAAGGAAGAATATGCTATGAGCTCTGAGCCACAAGAAAATTCAAGGAAGGGGTTTTCAAGTACAAATGAGTATAATGGAGGAATTAGCTAAGAAGGCTCTTATGAGGAGGAACAAGCTAGATTCAATTGCTGTACATGAAGCTAGATTTTAAGACAGACAAGACAAGAAAAAGGATTGACTTTGAAACAGTCTTGGAATTACAAAAGCAGTGATATGGAAGAGAAGAAGTTGCAGCTTAAAGTTGATCAAGCCTCATGTTATTTGATTAGAGTGATCCTGCTTGTTCTAAGATATCATACACTCAAATAGACCTTTCTCTGTGGCTGAAGTAAGGAAGAACTGTGTTGTATCTGAAGATTCAAGGTGGATACATGGAGAGTCATTCAAGGGAATGAGCTATGAAGGACATTAGACCTATATTAAAAGAGTTGGGGATCAAAAATTAGGCTGTATACTATGGATTCTGAGATTGAAAAGGAAGTTATGAAGAGATCAAGATTTGATCTTCAACAAGAGTCTTCAAAACCAGTTGAAGAAGAGACAGTTTAGCAAGATGATGTTATAGCTGAACAAGCTGTGAAAGAAAGTTCTAGGACAGCTAGAGGAAGAAGAAATAAATCACTTGCTAGGAAAAGAGCAAAAGAAACTCTTAGTGAAGAAAGTGCTAAGAAACAGAAGCTAGAAGATGATAATGAGAAAGAAGAACTTCAAGTTTACTTGAGCATTGTTCCAGAAGAAGAAAGTCTTAATATTGAATCATTGGCAACAAAGTATCTAATAGTTGACTGGGAGACACAGAGTTTAGCAATGATTCATTATATCTCAAATCAAAAGAGCAGATGGAAGTGTTAAACATTACAAGATATTTAGTGCAATGCTTTATGATTTTGATAGGCAAGATGTGCTGGAATTGGCAGATTGGTCAAGGATAGATTTCAGACAGCAAGTCCAGGAAGGTTTATAACTTAATGTTTGGGAAGTCTGAAGCAATGATTTGGAAACAAATGAAGAAGAGAAAAATATGGAGAGAAATCAACAAGACAGGAATCTGATAAACTAGAAGTTACATAATTTTTGTAGAGTTCATGTACTTTTAATGGCATACTGGATACCTTTTTTTTTTTTCTTTTTTGATCCCTACTCTACCGCACGCATTTTTATTTTTTGTGATTCACATGATGGTAGAAAAGAAATATCATCTATCACAAGATACTTTTTCAAAAATGTTGAGTAGAAGGCTTGAAGTTGATCATCAAAGTGAAATGGGTTATGAGCTCATCAGGTTTGTCAAGTCATAATTATAGCAGTAGAAATGTGATTAGAAGCATCCTCAGCAGTGCAGACTAGAAGATTTAATTCAGAAGAAACTTGAGATTTGAAGGTCAATCACAAGTTTAAGGGAGGATTGTTAGGAATAAATCTTCACAAGTTAGTACTTCTAGTTTAAGAACTTAATACTGCTTAAGATATAACTAACAGTACTAACTAGGTTAGTACTGCCAGAAGTGTTGATCCCCTTTTGACAGATCTTAGATTAGCTTGTTAAAGCTTAAGTTGTCTTAGATAGATCTAAAACAACTATGATAGAAACCCTGAGTAATATATAAAGATTATGCGGAAACTAATCTTTATACACCAGAAGAAACAATATAACAGTAACATAAGAACTTTCACAAAACTTTCAATATATTGAATGATTCACAAAACAACTATATGTTTTGCCTAATAACTATCACTTTTCTATCTTGGATTCGTCTTTCTAACTATGCCGTAAGGGTTCCTTTTATACACCAAGGAAACCCTAATGGGCTTACAAAATGCGTTAAGTGATCATGCATATCTATTCCTAATATAACTCATGCATATCACATAAGCAGTACTAACTATATATGACTAACAGTACTAAATATACAACTAACAGTACTAACTATAACTGGCAGTACTAACAATGTACTGGCAGTACTAACTAACTATTAGCAGTACTAAGTATAGAAGCTCTAAATCCTAACAATCCTCCCCTAAACTTGTGATTTGCCATCAAATCTCAAGTTTCTTCTAATGTACTCTGTTGAGGATCCAAAACTGTGTAAATCTTCTTGGTCTGTTTGCTATAGAGAGATATAGGTGTGTCGCGCAACGAGCTGTTAGATCTTGCACACTCGACGCCTGAACTTCGCGCGAGATCCACTTCTTGTTAGATTATCCTCTGCACTCGCACAAGAGAGAGGCAAGTCCCTTTGTCAGTGGATAATCCTTTTGAAGTGCATGATACCTTATTACAGAAGGATCATTCCAATCAATAACATGAGCAATATCAACTTCAGCTACAGCTTCTTTCTCGCGACTTAGCTTTTATATTATTATTTTTTAAATTGTTTAGCAAATTTCTAGCATCTCTTGCACTCCTTTTTTCTTTCTTCTCATCAAACCTATTCTTGTTAATTGATGGTCTTCTCATGACTAAGCTTCTTTGTTCTAGTTTTTCTTAGACTTCTTTTGAACAGTTCATCTTTCAATCTATGATTGCTTTACCTTTATCTTTCCTCTTCTCTGCACTCCTTCTTATATATACCAAATTTGCAGCAGCAGTACTAACCTCAGGAGTTGCACTAGCAGTACTAATTGGTACACTAGCAGTATTAAGTGCAGTATCAGCAGTAGTAACCTCGTGTTCCCCTTTTTAACCACTTCATTGATCTTCCACAAGCTTAGTAGGTTCTTCTACTAATTCAACAGTCTATTCCTCTACTAGCAATACCTCAGTATCATTACTAATCTTCTTCTGAATCTCTACATCATTTGGAGGAACCAAAGAAATTTTAGCATCTAAGTCTAATTCTTCAATCAAACTCCTCCCTTGTTTGGAAGGATCCTCAGAAACTTCCTCTTCATCAGAGAGTACCACTTTTGTCCTTCTTCTAGATTGGCTTGTCTTCACAGTCTGGTCTAACTTCTTCACCTTTTTTATTAACTTTGTAAGAGCAGTACCATAAGTTTGTTTGGTGGTGTGCCAACTCTGCCTCCAAGATTGTTACTTCATTTGACAAATTGGTACACAGAACCATTCACTTCTAGAAGTGATAGATACCCTATTCACGTCCAATGTTATTCGTGAACACTTAGGGGGGGGGAGAGGTGGTTCATAAGGCATGGAAGCAACTTCCTCAGTAACAGGTGTGGTGTGGATGTTTGATGGTTGTGATGTGGATGGGGTAGTGAATGGTGTATGTTGAGGTGATAATGATGGTGAAGATGTGATTCTTGAAGGTGATGTTTCAGGTGCAGTGATCATGGAAGTAAATAAAGGAATGTCTTCCCCAGAATAACCCTTTGTCGCCCTGTCATATATAACTAAAGACTTTCTGGTTAGGAAAGGAGTAGGAAAAGGTTTTGTGTGAGGTTGAAGAAGTTCTCCTTTGTTGTTTTTAAACAGATTTGGATAAATTAGGATACATTAAAAACTTATGAGGATTATCCAAATTCTTTACTATGGATCAAAGATGAATTTTGAGAAGTTAAAAGTTCTGATTGTTGCCAGGCAGATATCAGTAGCTATATTGCTACTAAACTACTCCTAAGCAGTCTTTTTAGGACTCAAGCAGTGGAGGATTGTATGAATGAAAAACCTCCACTGAGGTGAAAAATTACCCTTTTGAAATGTAAGTTTATCAGAATCAGTTGCATACCCCATTAAAGCAAGTTGCTCAAATATTCTTTGATATTGGGTTATAGTTAGTAACACCACCATTGTCCCGCACCAACTTTAGAATGTCTTCGTTAGAGAGGCTTTAGTTGATAGTCTTTTCTTTGTCATTTCAATTGTAGCAGTTAGTTGACCTCTCCAGTAGAACTTGTTCTAGCAGTAGCTGTTCTCTAAAACTGCTTAATAAAAGAAACATATATTGTTGGATTCCTATGAGTGCATAATGGATTATGAATATAGTTAGAAACTCAATGACTCTTTTGAAATGAAAACCTTCACTTCTTTAGACTTCTTGCAAGTAGGCAATCCATGTTGTGCTTGTCGCAAAATTCCAAATTAGCCATGTGATTGCTTAAAGAGAGATTAAACTTCTGGGATGTGGTCATGGATGAGAATATAAGGGTTTGGTAAAGGTGATTAAGATTGTATAGAGAGAGCTTAGGGTTTTGATTTGACCGACAGGATAAGATTGAATCTTTATAAGGAAGAAATCTTATTAGAGAAAGAAATATCACGAATTTTCCAAATCATAGACTCCTATAAGCAAGTTGTTGGCGGAAATATCTCAACGGCTATTTAATTAATGAAAAATTATGTTATACTCCAAACAGTACTAACGGTCACCCACCAGTACTAATTTAACCTAACACTACTAACTTTAAGCGTAGCCGTATTAACTTCACCCAGCAGTATAAAGATTTGCCAAACAGTACTAACTAATATGGATGTAGTAAGTTAGGCCTAGCTGTAATAAACACCAATGCTATTCCAACAAGCATTTCCATTACCAATTTAAATCTCACAATCTCTCTTTCTGTTTGTATACTCACAATTATCTCTCAATTCTTTTTGCTCACCAATACACTCTTTCTGTTTTTATCCACTCATCTCTCTTTCTATTTTTAGCTCACCATTTCTCTCTATTCTTTTTGCTCACTTTATTCACATAAGTTTGTACAATGAAATTCCATCAATTCCATTTGTTGCATAGTGTACTCCCTACTTCCAAGTGTGTAACCTCTTGAGAGAGGTGGATCATTAGACTTTTAGATGCAGCCTCAAACCTAGTTTGAGCATCTACATCCCTAATATGGTAACTTGGCACCTGGGACCACTACCTAAACCAAATCCCAAAGGACTTAATTCATTAAGTGTTGCCATGGATTGGGTCTTAGTTTATGTTACCACTGTCCTGCTCTGCTTCTAAGCTAGAAGCAGTAGTGGCAGCCCTTTCCATTCTGTCACCCAACTCCTTATGGACAACCTCATCACCAACCTTTGTCAAGGGGACCACCAGACTGAGGTACCTTAGTGTCCCGACCTCTTTTGATTTTCCAATGTGTTTGACACTTTTTGTCTGATGTTACAAGTCTTTCCAATCATACTTAAGTGCATAATAGACATCATGAGCCTCCCCTCAAACAATACTTCACTTGATAACAGACAATCACTTTTGCTTATCCTGTAAATGTTAGTCCAAAACCAAGAAAAACACAATCCAAAGCATTTTCTTGACTAGCAGTATTAATTTTGACTAACAGTTTTAACTTTAGCAGTTTTAAGTACAACTAGCAGTACTAATTATACTTAGCAGTATTAACATTTGCTTTAACAGTTTTAACTCTGTCTTCAATAATTATACAACAACATGCCTCTATTCATCACAAGCACACTAGAAAAGACTAGATAGACATGTAAGAATTCATGAGGATCCATATTTATGTATAACCCATGAATAGAAGTTAATAACTATTAAACCTCCCCTTAATTCATGCTTTTGGGATTAAGCATATCAATGCTTGCTATCAAAAACTAAAACCTAGTCACATCAAAGGCTTTAGTAAAAAGATCTGCAACATTGTAGTCTGTATGAATCTTGACCATTTCAATCAAATTTTTCTCATAGGAATCTCTAATGAAGTGATGCCTAATTTCTATGTGCTTAGTCTTTGAATGATAGACAGGATTTTTCACCACACAGATTGCACTTTCATTATCCACATGAATCTTTGTCTTCATAAAGTTGTAACCATAATCAAGTAATTGATTTTGAAGCCAAAGAACCTGTCCACAGCAGTTGGAAGCAGCAATGTATTCTGCTTCAGTTGTTAAATTAGCCACAATTGTTTGTTTCTTGCACTGCTATGAGATTAGCCTGCAACCTAAGAACTGACAACCTCCTGTTGTAGATTTCCTACCAATACTAGCACCAGCATAGTCACTATCAGAATAGGATATCAAATCCATAGGTGAATCCTTAGGATACCAAAGGCCCAAAGTAGGTTGACCCTTAAGATATCTAAAGATTCTCTTCACTACATGCATATGAGAAGCTTTTGGTTGAACTTGAAATCTTGAGCAAGCACACACAGCAAACATAATGTCTGGCCTGGAAGATGTTAAGTACATCAATGATCCAATCATAGACCTATATAAGTAGACATCAACATATGTACCAGCTGTATCTTGTGATAAAGGCTTGTGTGTCTCCATTGGAGTACTTGTTGTCTTCACACTAGAAAAGCCAAACTTCTTTAAGATGTCATACACATATTTGTCCTGACTGAGAAATATGCCATCTTTTCTCTGCTCAACCTGCAGACCTAAAAAGAAAGTGAGTTCCCCCATGGAGCTCATCTGAAATCTTTTATGCATAAGCTGCTCAAACTTAGTACTTAAAGACTCCTTGGTAGAGCCAAAAATGATGGCATCTACATATACTTGAACAAGTAGAATGTCATTCTTGATCTTCTTTATGAACAAAATCTTATCAATTGTCCCTCTTCTAAATCCATCTTCCAACAAGTAAGTAGATAAAGTCTCATATCAGGCTCTAGGAGCTTAATGAACACCATATAATGCTTTCTCCACCTTGTACACTTTATTTGGAAATTCTGGATCCACAAAACCTAGAGGTTAGTTAACATAAACCTCCTCTTCAATAGTGCCATATAAAAATGTACTCTTTACATCCATCTGGTACACAGTGAAACCCATAAATGATGCAAAGGCTAAAAATAACCTGATTGCTTCAATCCTAGCAATAGGAGCAAAAACCTCATCATAATCTACACCTCCTTCTTGTCTATAACCCTGTGCTACCAGCCTAGCTTTGCTCCTAACCACAATACCTCTCTGATCTCTCTTGTTTCTAAAGACCTATTTAGTACTAATGGCCTTCTTTCCATGAGGTAAATCCACCAGTGTCTAAACATTCAGTAGTTTAAATTGGAGAAGCTCTTCCTGCATAGCCTTTACCCAACTTTCATCATCCAAAGCCTAAATTACCTTCTTTGGTTCCATCTGGGAGAGAAAACAAGCAAACAAACAATTTTGGAAATATCTATGATTTGTTCTTCTCTGCTTGTTTATGAAAGTTATTAATCATGCTTCATTCTGCATGTGCATTCTTCTTGTCTGTATAGTAGAGTCCACCTCTCCAATGATTTGTGCTTTAGGATGATCCTTATAGATTCTGGTTATGGGAATAGGACTGACACTCATTTTGTTTCCAAGTTGCTGAGGTCAGCCTCTGCACCTACATATTCATCATCATATGCACTTCCAAATATATCTTGAAGATCCGCAGTATCCTCCAAATCAGGTATGGGGAGAGGATCAAACACACTTTCATACTCATTCCTTTGTTCTTTTGCTCTTCCAGGATCCACATTAGTAAAAGATGAACTAACAGTATTAACTAGTGAACTAACAGTATTAAGTGGTGAACTAACAGTATTAAGTCTGTTAGTATTGTCAGTGTTAGTTGCTTCCCCTTGGCCATTCATGTTACCTTCTTTTGCTGAATCCTTAACTTCATTCTTCTTTCCAGCATCATCTTTAGGTGAGGACTCATCCTTCTCAGAATTTAAAGGAACATTGGAACTTGTATGCAGCAATGGTAATAAGATGTATTCCTGATCAGGCACATTTTCTTTTCCAGCTTGTCCTGCATCAGAATTTGTCTCTAAACTTGCATTACCATTAGTTTATTTCTGCATTGACTGAAGGTAATCATAGAATTTGGTTAGAATATCAATATCAAATAGCCATTCTGGTCCATTTCCTGTAACATTTGGTTTATTTTCAAGAAATTTTACATGCAGGTTTTCCTCTACCTTCCTAGTTCTGGTTTTGTTTTTAATTAAATACTCTAAGAGCCTGCATTATTATAGAGTAACCAACTAGGAATCCCTCATCAGCCTTTCCATCAAACTTGCCTAGGTGATCAAGGGTGTTAAGAATAGTAACTGGACAGCCAAAAGGTCTCATAAAACTTATAATAGGTGTTCTACCAATTAAGAGTTCATAAGGTGTCTTATTATGAGGTTTGGTCACTAATACCCTGTTCTGTACATAACAAGCAGTATTAACTGCTTCAGCCCAAAATGGTATAGGTAATAGTGAATCTGCCAACATAGTTCTAGCTGCCTCTATGAGAGTCCTATTCTTTCTTTCAGCTACTCCATTTTGTTGTGGAGTCCTAGCATTACTGAATTCCCTCTTAATCCCTTTGATTCCACAGAACTGATTCATATCATAATTCTTAAACTCAGTCCCATTGTCACATCTGATGATTTTAACTTTGTGATTCAACTGGTTTTCTATTCCTGTTATAAAGTTTTTAAGGATTCCACTAGTCTCATCCTTTTTAGCTAAGAAGAAAACCCAACTAAATCTGCTATAGTCATCAGTGACCACTAGGCAATATGCTTTACCCATGATACTCTTTACAAAGGTTGGTCCAAATAAGTCCATATGCAAAATTTGTAAAGGTTGGCTGACAGAAGTCACAAGTTTGGACTTACAAGAGGCTTTGTGTTGCTTTCCTTTCTGACAAGCAACACATGAGTGGTCATTTTCAAAAATCTTTAAAGGCAAACCTCTAACAAGATTTCCTTTCACAAGTTTATTCATAGTTTTAAAGTTTATATGACCAAGCCTCCTATGCCACATATTAGACTCATCATTTGTGGCCTTTGCAATTAAACAAGTTAAACCTTTTGAAGGAACAACATTCTTTAGGTCAAAACTGTACATATTATCTTTCCTGGGAATCTTAAGCATTACTTGATTTTCATCAGGTAGCTTAAAATCAGGAGAAAGAATAAGACATTCAGTTTCAGTGAAAAGAACACTGTTTTTCTTGTCACACATTTGTGAGACACTAAACAGGTTAAACTTAAGTTCTTTCACAAAGTACACATCTTCAAAGTCTAATTTTCCAGTTTTAATTTTACCTTTACCAGTTATTCTACCTCCTTTAGAACTGTCTGCAAATGCAACAAATCCTTCATTATAATCTTGATAATATGTAAGGAAGGACTTGTTTCCAGTCATATACCTGGAGCATCCACTGTCAAAGATCCATGTATCTTTTAAAGCAACTTGTGGATCACCCTGCATATCAAACAAAAGAGAATTAGTTTCTCTTGGGGGCCTAAGCCATTACTGACTTGAGTCTGCCCGTTGGATCAACATAGTCAAATCGCTTACAGATGTATGATCCACTATTTTTGGAGATATGATCAGCTATATTTCTTTTTGGTCTCCAAACCCAGCATGTTGAGGACTTAACAACATTAATCCCTTGTTTCCCAACAACACTTGTCACCCTTTTTCCTTTAGCAGTATTAACAGAATTTATTTTAGCATTATTAATTTTGTTATTCAAACTTCTGTTATTTAGTGATGTTTGTTGATTAAATGGTCTCCTGGAAAGTGAATGTGCCTTTTGAAAAACATTTGGTTTAGTCTTTGCAGCATTCACAAAGAGTTTAGGTGCTGCAGTATTAATAGGTCTAGCAGCACTAAGAGGTGCTGATGCTTTTGAAGACCTTTGCCTAGCAGTACTAATGGGTACAATGCCAGACATGGTTAACACTGCTGTTGGAGCAAAATTTCTCATAGAATTAGAGAAATTTTGATGATTAGTCCTCAAAGCATTATTCCAAACTGGTCTAACCTCCCTCTGACCAGTTCCATTTTGTACATTGTTTATCACAGGTTTTTGTACCATCTTTTTATCATGAAAATCACAGTCTTTAATTAGATGGTTAAAACTCCCACACACAAAACATGCTTTCTTTGTAAACTGAAACCCAACTCCTAATTTCTGAGTTTTCTTTTCATTCCAGTTTGTTCTGCTATTCCTAGGGTTTTCATTAATTTTCCTAGGATGTTTAGCTTGCTTAGGTTTAGGCTCAGATTTATGTTGAACATTATCATATATCATTTCTTCACACTCATCTTCATCACAATCAGATACCCAATCTTCAATTATTGGGGCACCAGTGTTTCTCTTATTCTCATTTGAGGAATTTTCACTAACACTTTTATTGACATTAACTCCATAGCCTTCAAATTCAGGCTGTTGAAACTCTTTAAGACCAGAGCTAGACAAATCAATAGTTGGGGGTGAAAACAGTCCTGCAGGTGGAGGTGGAACAGAATTATATCCCACACCTTTTCTATTGTTATCAGAAATTTGACCCCCTATTAATTTATCTAAGCTTTTAGAGGCATTTTCAAATTTATCAATTTTAATCTGATTGCTCTCCTTATCTTTCTTAAGTTTTTCTATCTGAATATTAAGAGCATTGATTTCTGAGTCTCTGAATGAGGCATCTCTTTTTAAAACACGCGCGAAATCGCTATCCCAACACTCTTCTAAATCCGATTATCCCTTCACTACATACATCAACACCTCCCCCATCCTTACGCCTCCCTCCAGAACAAAAAAGAACACAAATACCACACCACCCTCCCACCATCTCGGTCTTATCTAATCTGTCGCGGATTACAACAATCAAAACTTACTTCCAAATTTAGTCTTAAATATATAAACAATTTTTGGAGGGGGGGGTGTGTTGGGGGTGGGGGGGGAGGGTGGGGTTTGGCGCTTACTGGGGGTACAGTCTTTCTGGAACGAAGATCGGTCAGGTGTTGTTATGTAATAGACGCGACAAAATGGTAATAAATCACACCTCCAAGAATCACCAACTAAGAAAAGAATGGTTAAATCTGATTGTGAGAGAAGATTGATGTGAAGAAATGACTATATATAAAATAAATCAACACATAAATCATGAGCAGAAACCTAAGCAAGCTAAACATCCTAGGACAAATTAATTGAAAAACCCTAGGAATAGCAGACAAACTGGAATAAAGAAAACTCAGATAATAGGAGTTGGGTTCCAGTTTACAATGATGATGGTTTATATATCTGAGTTTAACCATCCAATTAAAACTGTGATTTTCATGAATAAAAAGATGAGACAAAAACCAGTGAAAACAATGTACATAATAGACTGGGCAGAGGGAGTTAAGACAATTTTGGAATAATTAGCTGTTATGAGGATCTAATCATCAAATGCTAGTTTGAGTTTAGCACAAGTTTACTCCAACAATTGTTAAAATGTTCTGGCATTGTACCATTTTAATTTACTCGCTAGGCAAAGGTCTTTCAAAAACATTCAGCACTCTAGTGCTGCTAGATCTAAAAATAAACAGAGTATAACATCACCACTTAGTGCTGCTAGACCTATTAATACTGTTGCACCTAAACTCTTTATGAATGCTGCAAAAACTAAACCAAATGCTTTTCAAAAGGTACATTGACTTTCCAAGAGACTAATTAATCAACAAACAGCACTAAATAACAGAAGTTTGAATAACAAAGTTAATACTGCTAAAGTAAATTCTGTTAATACTGCTAAAGGAAAAAGGGTGACAAGTGTTGTTGGGAAACAAGGGATTAATGTTGTTAAGTCCTCAGCATGCTGGGTTTGGAGACCAAAAAGAAATATAGTTAATCATATCTCCAAAAACAGTGGATCATACATCTGTAAGCCATTTGACTATGTTGATCCAACAGGCATACTCAAGTCAGTAATGGCTTGGGTCCCCAAGAGAAACTAATTCTCTTTTGTTTGATATGCAGGGTGATCCACAAGTTGCTTTAAAAGATACAGGGATCTTTGACAGTGGAAGCTCTAGGCATATGACTGGAAACAAGTCCTTCCTCACAGATTATCAAGATTATGATGGAGGATTTGTTGCATTTGCAGGCAGTTCTAAATGAGGTAGAATAACTGGTAAAGGTAAAATTAAAACTGGAAAATTAGACTTTGAAGATGTGTACTTTGTGAAAGAACTTAAGTTTAACCTGTTTAGTGTCTCACAAATGTGTGACAAGAAAACCAGTGTTCTTTTCACTGAAACTGAATGTCTTATTATTTCTCCTGATTTTAAGCTACCTGATGAAAATCAAGTAATGCTTAAGATTCCTAGGAAAGATAATATGTACAGTTTTGACCTAAAGAATGTTGTTCCTTCAAAAGGTTTAACTTGTTTAATTGCAAATGCCATAAATGATGAGTCTAATATGTGGCATAGAAGGCTTGGTCACATAAACTTTAAAACTATAAATAAACTTGTGAAAGGAAATCTTGTTAGAGGTTTGCCTTCAAAGATTTTTGAAAATGACCACTCATGTGTTGCTTGTCAGAAAGGAAAGCAACACAAAGCCTCTTGTAAGTCCAAACTTTTCTGTCAGCCAACCTTTACAAATTTTGCATATTGACTTATTTGGTCCAACCTTTGTAAAGAGTATCATGGGTAAAGCATATTGCCTAGTGGCCACTGATGACTATAGCAAATTTAGTTGGGTTTTCTTCTTAGCTAAAAAGGATGAGACTAGTGGAATCCTTAAAAACTTTATAACAGGAATAGAAAACCAGTTGAATCACAAAGTTAAAATCATCAGATGTGACAATGGGACTGAGTTTAAGACTTATGAAATGAATCAGTTTTGTGGAATCAAAGGGGTTAAGAGGGAATTCAGTAATGCTAGAACTCCACAGCAAAATGGAGTAGCTGAAAGAAAGAATAAGACTCTCATAGAGGCACTGAAATGACTTATATTATGCTTGATAGAATCAAAATTTTCTAAACAGGTTATCATCCATGATTTTTCCCTATAATTAACCATTTTTAAAATAGATTTTAAATGAAGATTATATTCAAGACATTTCTAGATTGAAAAATCAATTTTTCTTATTTTAGACGACATTCTTTATAGTTATTTTTAAACAATTGTATTAACAGTATTTTGTTGGTTCTTTCAGAGTAAAGTCAATTATTGTTATAATGAATTCCTAATCTTCTCATTTTGATGGTATAGGTCAATTGTTTAAGATGTTTGTGTTGTCGGACAAATTGTTGATTCTTCGGTTTGTTTTCTGTCAGTAAGTTTATTCCACCATTTTCTGTAAGGTTTCTAGAATTTCGTTTTGCACCTATTCCGCAAGACTGTGAAATCCTTATTACGGTTTCTAGCCTTTTCAAATTGCTGTTCTCCATCGCTACGCTATTCATTGTTCGTAACCCTTAGACTTTGGTTCTAATAATTCTCTTTATTCGCTAATCACTCTTCGTGGGGCTCTCGCGTGTTGTTTGTAGAGAAAAAGGACGGTTTAATTTTGTATGTTGAATGGAACCTATCAGTAGAGTTAGACAATCTACCATTAAGAAATCTTCCTAGGAATAAAGTCATGTTAGATTGTTGCAAGGATCTTGTTAATTTCTCTATATTAGACCTTGATCTATTATTATCTGTTGAGAGCTGCATGAAGAGAGGATATTCCAAAGGTTGTCTTAGAGTGTGGTATGGACACTTTATACTTAACAATTATGCTTTTAGGAATTATAAAGAACCCAAAGTTTTCAGAGTACAAAGTAAGCAAGTTGTGCACGTTGTGATTAGACAAGTTTGTTTATTATATTAACCTGAAGATGTTCTTGATCCTACTATAAGTATTAAGGGGATTATGGGATTCAGTTGAAATTAGATTTGGAATTGTTAGAGTAATTATGAAGTTTTTCCTTGTTGTGATTTTATAAAGTAAGTATTGATTTGAGAAGTCCTTATGAGAGTTTGATGGTAGTAGGTGTTGTGAAAATAGTTGTATATTAATTATTATGAAAAGAATGGAGCCTTGCGTCGATTGAATTATAAAATTTTAGGTGTCAGTGGTTGGGTTATACAAAGGTCAAAAGTAAGTTTTTAAGTAAACCTGAAGGTTGGATTGATTCTTTTAAAAATTTGATTTTATTAACAACTCATGTCATAAACTCAAGACAGTTCCCCTTGTTGATGAGTTGCGAGGGTAAGGATATAATCAATTGGTTATAAAACTTAATGCTTTTGCGGAATAATTTTGGTGACGGGGAGGCAAATGAGTAGAGTTCTTGGTGGTATAGGTAACATTTCGGAAATTAGTGAGTCCATTATGAAGTCCTAAGCATATCTTCATGTTTATTGTGTACGAGAAGTTGATGTCGAGCTAGTGAAATCACGGGACGAGATTTCCTTAAGGAGTGGAGACTTGACAACCGTGGTTTGAGCAGGGTAGCTTATACCTTTAGACTTTAGCTTTTGCTCGTTTTATGGAATTTTAATGTTTCGTGGTCGTTTTGATTGTTATTATGTTGGTGTTTTTATATGCAATTGCATCGTTTAGAATAAATGATCTTTGTTAATGTGTGTTTATATGTTGAGTTAAGTAGTCCATTCTTCGGAATAGGGAGTTTGAGAATGGATGACGTTTTGCATATATTGCTACGTCAAATCTTGATTTTTAAAGGATAAGCGTTTATTGAATATGAGTGGCTTTAGGAAGGAATGATATGGTTGAAATATGAAAGTTTTATCAAACTACCATAAATAGCAGGTGAATTTAGAAAATGAAATGTTATTTTTAGAAGGGTCGTTTTATTGCGTTTTAATAAAAATGTATAGTTAAAATAACTTAGGTTTTTGTAGAAACTTAAGGTAATGTTAATTATTAGTTAATTAATTTTTTTGTTAAATTAATAGAAAACCCGGTAATAGAAAAAAAAAAAAAAGTTTTAATATTTTAACAAATTCTATTTTATTTAGTAATAGGTTATAATATAAAAAACCAAGACTTCATCTTTTCTCCATATTTTGTGGTGTGCCGGAGAAGATCCATTACCCCAAGAACCCTAGGAAAATCTTTTTCAAGAGCTAGAACAAATAATCAAACAAGAAGTGTTATTAGTGTGCATTGTTAATCAAAAGGGTAAACACATTAAACCTCTTTAATTGCTCTTATTTTTTTATAGCTTAGTTATGATGGATTTATCGGGTTAATAAAAAATACAGATTTATTAATGTAATTAATGATAAATATGTTAATAAATAAGAATAAGGAAGGGAATCCATGCACTTTTAGGTTAGGGTTTGCATGGATTGATGTTTTATATAGATGACAGAATTTAGTTCAGATAGATTTGACGGTTTTTCTACCATGATGGAAAATCAAATGACAAGATTCTTTTTTTTTTTTTAAACTGAATCATTTTGAGTCTTTCTTTTCAAAAAATCGTCCTCAACAGTTTTTTTTGAGGTCGGGAAGTCAATTAAATAATGGAGTTACAAGATTTCGTATGTCAGAACTGTTGTTTTCAGAGAATTTTGAGTTCAAACTTAAGTGACAGAAAACCTACTTAAGAATGGTTAAATTAAGCCCTTCTACAGAAAGTAACTTTCATATACCTATTAAGAAAATAAAAAATGGCAAAGGCTAAAATTAATTTAAGTTTGGGTTTTGAAGTTGAAACTTTTTTAAGTGTGCAATCAGATCCGAAAGGATGACTTAGTTGTAAGTTTGATTTTCAAAGATAACTTGTGCATGAATAGATGCAATGGGCTTCTTAGGGAACTTTAATATACACATTTGGCGTCATGTGTGAATTTTGTGGGGCATTATGGATGTGTTTTTGGTATGGGTTTTTGGTCGTGCAATTTTGGTAAAAATTCTGCATTGAGTAGAAGGTTGTAAGTGATAAAATAAAGGTAAAAAGTAAATAAAAGATATATGAAGATAGAAAGTGATAGTAAGATTCTTTACATATAGTATAGATGTATTAGACCATCCAAGGGTTGTTATATTGGGATTGAGCGTTTAGCTTATCCGAGGGTAACATGAAGCATATAATTGTGTATAGTTTAAAGAAGGAGTTTAGTGTTACTTGTAGCTTGCGTCGATCAGGTAGTTTTCATAGTCCATTTTTAATTGCTTTATAAACTTGGGATGAAAATGATGCAAGTGTTAAATTTTTTGATTACAGTATAATTTTGGTCTGAAAAGCGTGGACATAATATGGCTATTGAATGATTTACTATGCTACATGTACATGTGATATGGTATGATTCTTGATTTTTGTGGATTATTGTGTCTTAGATATTGTGGATCCATTATGCTAAGGTTGGTAGTTTAAGGCAGTCATGATCCGTAGTTGGTCATGTAGCACACCTTTGGTAGTGGTAAGACTACGAGCTGCGTAGCACACCTTGGTAGTGGTAAGACTATGTGGTGGTTATGGCCACGTAGCCACCCCTTTTGGATTGTTGTATGTTTTGATTGTGGTTATGCATGTTAGCTTGTATGATAGCTCACTTATTGTCCTGCCATGTTTTTTTTATTTATCACAGTAATGTTGTGGTTTAAATTTTTTTGGATGTCCTAAACCTATGACTCTCACCAACTTTATGTTGACGTTTTAAGCATCATTTTCAGGGAATCAGCGTGAGACTAATGATGCTAGGAGAAGTGGCTAGAGAGACCTTAGGATTAAGCTATGGAGCTCTCTTTAGTGTTGCTTAGATTTAGACTTATGTTTGTGATGGATAATTTTGTGTGCGATTGGTATTGCTTTATTGTTGGTTTATGCTTTGCGCGTGTATACATTACTTAATAATGCAAGACCCTGTTATCTTGTGTTGGGATTGTATGACACATAGTGTCCCCATTAGTTATTTCCTTTTCCTTTTAGTATCTATATAGTAGACACCATTGTGTTGTAACGATATCCATGAAGTTTCACCTCGTGATTCCGCCTTGGCGGGGTGTGACACCTTTTTACAGATCTTAAATTAGCTTGTTAAAGCTTAAGTTGTCTTAGATAGATCTTAAACAACTTTGATAGAAACCCTGAGTAATATATAAAGATTATGCGGAAACTAATCTTTATACACCCGAAGAGACAATGTAACAGTAACACAAGAACTTTCTATAAACTTTCAATATATTGAATGATTCATAAAACAACTATATGTTTTGCCTAAATAACTATGACTTTTCTATCTTGGATGCGTATATCTAACTATGCCATAAGGGTTCCTTTTATAGACCAAGGAAACCCTAATGAGCTTACAAAACGCGTTAAGTGATCATGCATATCTATTCCTAATATAACTCATGCATATCACATAAGCAGTACTAACTATAATATACTAACAGTACAAACTATTAACTAACATTATTAACTATACTGGCAGTACTAACAATTATAACTAGCAGTACTAATTACTTAGTTTATATTCTTCAATCTTTAGCAGTAGTACAAATCTTCAATAGCAGTACTAAGTCCATCAGCAGTATAAACTTGTAGAAGCTTTTAATTCCCAACAAAGCACAAACACCGTTATTCAGGGTTGCACCCTAACTTTGTTAAACCAACCTTTAGAAATTGATCTTATGCCAATCAAACTCGGTAGTTTCGACGTCGTCATTGGTATGGATTGGTTATCCAAGTATCATGCTAGAATTATCTGTGACGAGAAAAGTCCATCCACATCCCAATCAACGGTGAAAACATTGTATCATCCGATGTGACCAAAGAAAACCCCTACTAAGTCTTATATCCTTATAAAAACCGAAAGAATATATCCCAAGGTTGTCAAGTATTCGTAATCCAAGTAATGAAAAGAAGTCAACGAGAGAAAGACTATAAGATATCCTATAGTCAGAAATTCCCAGAATTTTTTCCGAAATCTACCTGGCCTTCTCCCGTTCGCCAGTAAATTCCCAAATTGATTTAATTCCAAGAGCAGCACACCTGTAGCCCGAGCACCTTATAGATTAGCTCCTTCAGAAATGCAAGAACTATCTAACCAACTTCAAGAGTTAGCAGACCGAGGTTTTATCCGACCAAGTACTTCACCTGAGGAGCTCCTATCTTATTTGTCAAAAAGAAAGATGGATCTTTCAGAATGTGTATCGATTACCGGGAGTTGAATAAACTTACCATAAAGAATCGTTACCTATTACCCAGGATTGATGACTTATTTGACCAACTTCAAGGTTCGAGTGTCTACTCGAAGATTAACTTAAGATCAGGCTATCATCAACTAAGAGTAAGGGATGAAGATATTCCCTAAGACTTCTTTCAAAACAAGATACGGACACTATGAATTTCAAGTAATGCCATTTAGTTTAACTAACGCGCCTACTGTATTCATGGATCTCATGAATCGTGTGTGTAAACCATACCGGGATAAATTTGTGATAGTGTTCATCAATGATATTCTCATCTACTCTTGTAACAAAGAAGAGCATGAAAATCATCTGAGAATAATCCTAGAATTACTCAAGAAAGAGAAGTTGTATGCCAAGTTCACCAAGTGTGATTTCTGGATTCGTATCGTGTAATTTCTTGGACACTTAATTGATAGTCAAGGACTTCATGTTGACCCAACCAAGATTGAAGCAGTTAAGAATTGGACATCTCCTACTACACCCACAGAAATATGTCAATTCTTAGGACTCACCGGTTATTATCGGAGATTTATCAAAGATTTCTCAAAGATTGCAAAGTCTTTGACTGAATTAACCCAGAAAAACAAGAAGTATATCTGGGGAAAAGACCAAGAGTCGGTTTTCCAATTGCTAAAACAGAAGCTATGTGAAGCTCCAATCTTAGCATTACTTAAAGGAAATGGCGATTTTGTTGTTTACTATAATGCATCCTATCAAGGTCTGGGAGTGGTGTTAATGCAAAGAGAGAAGGTTATTGCATAAGCATCCCGACAACTTAAGCCTAATGAAGAAAACTATACCACTTATGATCTCGAATTAGGAGCAGTAGTGTTCGCTCTTAAAATTTGGAGACACTATCTGTATGGTACCAAATGTACTGTGTTCACTGATCATAAAAGTCTTCAGCATATCCTTGATCAGAAAGAATTAAACATGAGACAACGCCGTTGGCTAGAATTGCTTGCAGATTATGATTGTGAAATTCGCTACCATCTTGGAAAGGCAAATGTCATAGCAGATTCCTTAAGCCGGAAGGAACGAATCAAACCACTCCAAGTTAGATCATTAGTTATGACCATTCATCCAAACTTACCCTCACAAATTCTCAAAGCTCAAACTGAAGCACTCAAAGAAGAAAACATCAAGGCTGAAAACTTATGAGGAATGGACAAATCATTTGAAATACGTCTTGATGGAACCCGATGTATCAAGAATCGAAGTTGGTTACCACTCTTTGGTAATCTAAGAGACTTGATCATGCATGAGTCCCATAAATCAAAGTATTCTATTCACCCAGGTTCTGACAAGATGTATCAGGATCTAAATAAACTCTATTGGTGGCCTAACATGAAGGCAATCATCGCTGAGTATGTTGGCAAATGTTTAACATGCTCTAGAGTTAAAGCAGAATGTCAGAAGCCATCCGGCTTACTGGTACAACCATAGATTCCTATGTGGAAGTAGGAGAGAATAACAATGGATTTCATCACAAAACTACCTAAAACATCAAACAGACATGACACAATCTGGGTCATTGTCGATCGTCTTACCAAATCTACACATTTCATCCCTACTCGAGAGACAGATAGTATGGAAACCCTTACAAGATTGTACATAAAGGAAATAGTCTCCCGGCATGGAGTGCCAATATCTATCATCTCGGATCGTGACAGTCATTTCACGTCCAGATTCTGGCAATCATTACAAAGTGCTTTGGGTACTCAATTAGACATGAGTACGGCATATCATCCTGAAACCGATGGACAAAGTGAAAGAACCATCTAAACACTCGAAGACATGCTTCGAGCCTGTGTTATAGATTTTGGAAAAGGATGGGAAAAACACTTACCATTAGTAGAATTTCCTTACAATAACATTTTATTTTTTTTTTTTTTTATTTTTTTTTTTTTTTTTGCAATGTGCCAGTATCAAGGCAGCACCATTTGAGGCACTTTATGGTCGAAAGTGCAGATCACCTGTTTGCTGGGCCAAAGTTGGAGATGTTCAACTTACGGGACCAGAAATAATCCATGAAACCACTAAAAAGATAGTGCAAATTTGACAACGCTTGCAAGCTGCAAGAGACCGGCAGAGAAGTTATGCCAATATAAGACGAAAGCCTTTAGAATTTCAAGTTGGAGATCGTGTTATGTTAAAAGTGTCACCTCGTAAAGGTGTCATCCGATTTGGAAAACGAGGAAAGCTTAACCCTCGGTACATTGGACCTTTCAAAATCCTTGAACGGATTGGCCCAGTGGCATATAAACTTGAGCTTCTGAAGAGCTCAGTAATATCCACAGTACTTTCCACGTTTCTAATCTAAAGTAATGCTTATCTGACGAATCCCTTGTCATTCTAATGAAAGAGTTTCGACTCGATGACAAACTCAACTTTATGGAAGAACTAGTGGAGATCATGGATCGAGAAGTCAAGCAACTGAAGCAAAGTCCCCGTATTCCAAATAGTCAAAGTAAGATGGAACTCTAAAAGAGGACCAGAATTTACGTGGGAACGCGAAGATCAAATTCGTGCCAAGTATCCACATCTGTTTGGAAACATCACTTTGACATCCAACTAAATCTCGGGACGAGATTTCTTTTAAGGGAGGGAGACTATAACAACCCGTAATTTTCATCAGTGTAATTATCCATCTATTAAATTAAATGCACTGTAATATCCATCTATTATATATATATCACCTTTTTACAGAGAAAATTTTGTTTTATCTCATTATGCAACGTAACTTGCATCTCTAAAGTAAACGAGCTCACGCAACCTCCACCAATGCCATCTATATCTATGTATATATCATGTAAACATCATAATATGTCAAGTATATATCTTAATATCATTTTACCAAGTACATTATCGATTTAACGTACTTTTCAAAACGTTATTTCAAAACAAGCATTAAACGTTAACGTTTACATCTAAACCTAATCTATATTTTAATGTAGTACATAAACAAATGATTGTAAAGCCTTACACGCATGTGTACAAGTGTACAATGCACAACATTTGAATTATATTTTCCCTCTAAGTCAATGTACAACACATCAAATCTTAAAGTACAAGTCAATAATGCTAGAAAGTCAAACTAGGTCATTTTACCTCCTAAACCACTTTAGTTTCTTACCACTATTCTAGCACAAGGTACAAGCACTTAATGCATGACTTCTAAACCCTAAACCAAAACCCTAAGTCATTCTAAAACCCTAAACCCTACACGAAACCCTAAAACCCTAATTTCACTTTAAACCTAAAACTAAACCTTAAACCCTAAAACTAAACCTTAAACCTTAATCCTAAACCCTAATAAACCAACCCGGCACCATTTTTCTTTCATTTTGACCCATTTTTAAACTAAGCTAGCATCCTACCACCTCTCAAGCATCACTATGACATCACCACCATGTCACCAAGTAGCAACCCAAGCACCTTACAAGCACCTCCATCACCTCCCTTGGCCACCAAGGCTTCTAGACACCTTATTGTCACCTTTTGTAAACTGAACCTCCACACACCCCTTCTACCTCTTCATAGCTAGTTTCTAGCTTACAATACTCATCACCTAGCATCCCTTAATCATCACTCTACAGCCCTTGATCCCCACAACAAGAAAACTTAGGCACCAAGGTGTTTTCAAGCCCTATATAAGCTGAAACATGCACCCCATTCAAATTATACATCAAATCTCATCAAATACAATAATGGAGTCTTAAACTAGATCAATAAGGATAAACAAAGTCCCTAAGCTCAGAATAGAAGCCAAGAATCAAGAGAAAAGAACCCTTGAAGTCGTTACTAGGCATACAAACCCGAAAACCCCATTTTGACCCATTTTAGCTCAAGTAAGCTCAAAATCTTGTTCAATAATCTTATAATCTGTATTAGAATGTTCATAATACTCTTAAGATCATATATGAACTCTTGTTAAAGCCTTGAATCCTCAAACCCATGCGTTTTTTGTTAAAACCCTAAAAATGACCCGTTTTGATTTTCTAGCTAACGAATCCTTTTTCTAAACTTTTGTTACGTTAGAACATCTTATTTTAGCTTATTCTAATAAGCTATAACCTGCAAATATCATTTGGAACCCTAAAATAAGCTTGCATGGCTTTTTGGACTTGATTTGTAAATTATTTCCATGCAAGGGGTATATATCGTAACTTTCTGAAATTTATAACTAAAGGGGCTGAAAATGTCATTATTCCAAAGTTATAACTATAAGGACCTATCTTGCCAAGTTCTAAAGTTAAAGGTTTAAATTATATATACTTTATATATAAAGGACTAAACTTGTAAAAGTTTATAAACCAAGGGTATATATTGCCATTTTTGCAAACTTGAAAATATAAAATATAATATTTTTATATAAATTATAAAAATATATATTAATATTATAAAACTTGATTTTATTAAAACCCGACACATTATATCGATTTATTAATCATCGTCGCGCAATTATAAAACAATTACGTTATATATTTAACGTAATTTATCATCGACTAACTTTTGAAGAAACTTAAAATCTTATCGTATCACGTTACTAGGGAGCTTCATGTAAGGAGTTTCATTTGGGTATATGTTTTGACGAGTTTGCTGGATTTACGATTTAAAGTGTCCTGGCTCCTCAAACGTTTACTACATGACCTCTGAATTATGATGGCCCGAACAGTGATACAATATTTCCATAAATTAATAAATCAAAGTAATACGTTAAACTTTATAAAGTTTTGAAACATAAACCATCACACTAAGACATGACATATTACCCCAGGTTGCGTGACGAAGCCGTTACTTTCACTTTATATACTTTTGCCATCAATCAGATTTCCCTGTATTGTTAAGGTGAGTTTATAGCCTCGCATTTTAAATATTTAAAATGTTTTGTAAACCCGCGAGGGGGATACATCCTATAAATCATGAATACAAGTATTTTTTCAACTGTATGCTATACTGATGCATTATTGCCTAAGTCCTTAGTTTTGCCATTAAGACCCTACTATCATGAATCGTTAATTACTTTTCGAAGTAAGCGTGAATGCTGTGAATAGATCTATTTGGGACTGAGCTTCCTTGTTGGTGTACCTATACTTTTTGGTAACCAAACGCACTTCATTTGAAACACTATGCGGGTGTTTGGCAAAGGCACCCGTTGGGGCAATTTATTGTGATTATTGTTTATCTCAAGGTCTCGGTGCATGAGCTTCGGGCAATAATATTATTTTCTTTAATAATTGTACTCATTGCAATTATTACACTTATGTGTGTATAACAACGTAACCCACTATTAAACTTGTATTCAAACTATTTAACATAAACCTATAAATTTCATTCAACCTTTGTGTTGACTTTTTAGCATGTTTATCTCACGTATTTGAGCAAGTTATGGCACGGAGTGGCACGGACTTGAAGATGGCTAAACTGTTATCATTCAAAATTTATGTTTTCATGTAGATTTTGGGACATCTGTTTGTAAAAACTCTGATGAAATAATGAATGATAAGTTATCTTTTAAAAACGTCTCTTTTGAGTCGTTTTCTATGATTATGACTGTTGTACTATGAAATAATACCCCAGATTAGCTTCCGCTGCTATATGTCAAAAATGGGGGTGTTATAGATTGGTATCAAGAGCCATGGTTATAGAGAACAAGGTTGAAACCTGATAGTACGTAAGTTAACACACGTAAAATAATATGATAGATATGAAATTACCAAACTATCCTTGAGGACAAAGGTAGTAAG